>CABPRJ010000013.1:1220763-1372955 GCA_902439185.1 Cinara cedri
GGGGGGTGGGGTAGGAGCAGCATATCGATTAATGATATAATACAAAATAATATCTCGAAACAAACGTATAAGCGCGTGAATTAAATCATAAACGATTGATATCGTATAATAATATTGGTACCGTTCCAAGACTGTAATGAGCGCAATAAAAATTATTGAGTACCGTTTACGTTTACTTTCGAAGCGCGTGCAAAATACACACCGGGGCAGCGAGGACCCCGCCAGGAGCGGGGGCGGAAGGCCGGCCGCCGCGTTACGGATCTCGATAAGAAAAAATACAAAAAAAAAAAAAAAAACGAGGGATCTCAACGAGTCCCTTCGACCGCGGTGCACGGCTAACCCCACCGCCGACAGCCGACATGTACACGGTACGACGGCGGAACATACGGCACGACGCGTACAATAAAATAACGCGGTAACGTGTACGCGGTTACCTACCGGGTGGCGTCGAACCGTAAAAACAAAAATGCGCACAAACCGTAACCACGGTGGATTCCAGGAGCCGTCCGCGTAGAGTACACGGAGACGGGGGCGAAATAACGAGCCATATACCTATTGTCGTTGTGAGAAAAATTAATGGACAAAAAAAACTATCGACAATACACGGCGATGAAAAACAACAGTGGACGAAAAAAAAATTTAAAAAAAACCAAAAACGTTACGAGCGTTAAACACCGACAATTATAAGAAAAATTGTTACGCAAAAAAAAAATATATGTTATCGCTTACCTTTTCTTTGGCCCTTCCGGCGTGTTTGGAAACCGATTTGGCGATTAACGATCCCTTACTTTCGGCCATGACGTTCTGACTCGGGTCACCAATGCACAACAACTGATTCATGTTGTGGCCGCGGCCGTCGCCAACGCGCGTTATCAGTGCCCGGAATAGGGGCCAGCTGTTGGCAGCGCGCGCCGTCCGGTCGGAACGTAGCAACGCGTATGAAACGAGAACGCCCCAATCGCGTCGTCGTATCGTCGCTGTTGTCGTTACCTTACGCGACGACCACCGCGGAACTGCTGCTGATTACGAATAATAATAACAAAAATAGTATTATGGCGGGACGCGGGCGTCCGTTTGAATATATCGCGCGGACGTGGCAGAATCACGACGTCGGTTTTCTCCGGTTTACCAATACAAAATTGTACAGGTCTTTTTTTTTCTCAATGGTCTGGGGTTTTCGTTTTGCTGACGGACGCCGGATTTGTATTACGCGCTGCACGATCACCGCGACAAACGGACGCCGAATGAATGGTACATGGCTACCAAAACCTACCGGAACTGCGCGGGACATCAAGACGAGCGCGTGAAAGATGCGACGACGACGCGTACCCACTACCGCGATGAGGCTCCCCCCACGACTCCCGGCGCAATATAATAATAATAATAATAATATAGGTATCTGTGCGTGTCGTATTTTACGCGCGGCGCGAGTGGGAACCACGGTGACGTCGGGTATTATAATGTTATATAGGTATTATGGAAAAACGGAGCGGAAAAAAAAAACAAAACAACCGTACCGCTGGAAGGGAAATCGCCGGTGCAGCACAATGCCATGTGTACGACTCCGGAGACGCCGCCGCTTCACGTACCTATGCATCGTGTATTATTCCACGGTACAGTATAATAAAATGATAATAATAATAATATAATGGACCAACACCCATAAAGCATAACTAGCGGTGAGCGTCATCGTCATCACCGCTGCCGCCGGCGAACGTGGTCATCGCACCGTTTCCGCAACCAACAAAACCGAATCCAGCGTAAAAACACCGTTGTCCGTGTAAAAAAAAAAAATACCGGATACGCGTTGACACGTTGTTATGTTATGTCGTAGGTAACACGCCACTGCCTATGTCACTGTAGTGTGCAGCATAATATGCAGAACGAAGACCGCAACTGCATACGTGCAGTACTGCTCTAGCTAGTTATTACTTACATACCTATACATTAAACTTACATTCTATACATTATAGCAGGGGTGATATCTTTGTTATTATTTATTATTTATATATTTTTTTATTTATGGAAAATCGCCCGTTAGAGCTGGGGTTAATTTTTTTTTCCAAATAAGATTTAATCGACGGCGAAAAATTCGCTCGAGTAAAACTTTAGTAAAAATATCTATCAGTTGAGTAATAAGTATTACCTACTGCGTCTAATATGATTTGAAGACATTATGTATGCTGCGATTTCGTTGCTCTAAATGTTCATCCGCATATATTGGTTCACGGTTGTTCAATACGGACTAATATGTGGACTGTTTTTGAATATTTGCAGTAAATTAAACATATACAAACATCAGCTGCCTTACACAAATATAAATGAATCACAAAAATACTGGGCTACAAATAAGTTAAATATTATAATATATAAATGCCCATAGTGATTTCTCTCAAATATCATATTATACAAGTACCCAGGAATATATTATTCTCTTGACTCTCGTTGTAGCTAAACAATCGGTTTGTATAAACAGCAATGGAAATTGAAAGTTAACAAAAAATGTAAAAAATGATGCAAAAGAAATGTATTTATCATATATATAGTATCTATTTATTTATTATTTACAATGATTCATGATTATTACATTTGAAACTGGATGGTTTCTACCATTTCAGAAGGTACCAAAATAGTTATTGTAAAACAAATCATATGTCCTGTTGTCAGAAGTGCATTAAAGCACTTAACGAAAAATTAATTTTTTGAATCTTCATGAACCAGTCAATTAATCTGAATTTTCTTAAGACCTCAATTATTATTCTAATCAAATGCTCGAATTACGCCATCTAGCATCCACGATCGATCAGTATGACCATCCAAAAGATAATTTCCAAGGATGGGACTTACTAATTCCAGTTTTCCATATACACATTTAAAGACTATACTATACTAATATATAGCTAGGTAAATATATAAATATAAAAACACAAGACCAGTTAAAAAGGTTATGTGGTTGTGCATTTTTATAGATGCATTACGATGGACGGTGAATTAATCCAGGCTATACGTCAAGACTCAAGAAAACAATTTTTTATGGATAACGGTGTTTTTAAAGAAAATAAGACATAGCCCACTCTTGTCCATGCTTGCAGTTTCGAAACGAAGATTTTTATGAAAAAAAAAAAATTAGAAAAGGTGTCCACAGAAAATAAATAATATTGTTATAAGTAATAATAATTTATAACTCCCAGTTTTCCCAGTAAATGAGTAAATCAGGAAAAAACATGAGAAAACCGGGAAAAATGCAGGAAAAACGAGAAAATCGGTACAATAAAACCTATTTAATTATTTTACCATAATATGACATATATATTGTCGACAAAGAATCACTATCAACGGAACTCCGCTCAGAATCATTTTTTCATTAGCAATGGCAAAAGTATTAATGTTATAAAAAGTTTTATACTAAGTATATTTGCCAAATTTACCTTATTCATTTTAAATGTATTGATCTGCAATTTATTAAATTACGTACAATCGTATTATTAAAACTAGATTTTAATAAAGAAAAATAAAGGTAGGTACTTTAGTTACGTAACATATTAAGGAATAAAAAACTTAGCCCTCGGATTACGATTATAATCAGTCCTGTTAAGTATTCGAATACCTGTACTCTTTTGATATTTTGAATACTTTAAAAACACTTTTTGACAGATTTATTTTTAATTGTATTTTTATTCAAGAATATGAAATATTTTTGTACATGTTACCGTTTTATCTATTACAATATGTTCGTATTTTACGATTATGCATTTTAATTGGTTAACAATTATTTTTTTTTTTTTTCATTTCAATTGAATTTAAGTTTATTGATTCACTTAAATCCCTATACTGCGCCCTCATCAGACCGATTCTTGAGTACATTTCAGTGGGATCTCTACTGTGTTGATTTGTGTCGGCAACTTGAAGGCGTCCAAAGGAAATTAAATAATCATAAGTTATTGTTTACTTAGGAAAAACCTCAAAAAGGCACATGATATTACGGGTTAAGCAAACCCGAGCCCTCGAGATCCTATCGATGGAAAGCCCAGCAGGGTGATTCCTGTAGGCTTATGGTATTGTGTCTGTAAGATGGAGGTATACACTTTATAGTTGATTATACTATTTCTCCCTGTGAAGGAAGATATCAGAATACTCCCACGGTACCTGTCATAAGAGGAGATAAATGAGGTTGTATTAGGTTGACAGGTATAGAGTAAAATTGTATTAAAAAGTATGAGGAGTTGTAAGCAAGACTTGGATTTTCCCATCTCATCTATGACAATAAACAGTGTCATAATAGGCGAGGTTGAGAGTTTTTAAGTATATAGAATATTTGTACAAGAAAACGGTGTCTTTGACGAGGATTTGAAACATAGGATTAATGATGATCGGATAAAGTGGAGAGAAGCGTGAGGTGTTTTATGTGACAAGCAATTTCCAATAATACTTAAAGTAAAGTTCTAAAAAGGCATGGCGAGATCTGCAGTGGCGGATCCAGAACAAGACGGGGGAGGTCGATTTTGAAAATGCATAGGTATAAAATACGTATTTATAATGAGCTCAATGATGAAACAAACTAAGAGTATATTGGAAAGTGAGCAAAAGGGGGTAATCGCATATCGCAGCTCCCTTTGGATACACCACTAGGTAAGACTAACTATGTTATATGGTTCAAAGTGTAAGGCAGTAGATGAGAATGCTTAAGAGCATGAGTGGAATAATGAGATTAGGATTGGATAAGGAATGAGTACAGGCGAGGTAGTTTAAGCAATGCCCTGCCCTCCTGTGAGATCTATAAAAGAGAAGAAAAAAAGACATTGCTTCGACAGTAAAGAAAGTGAGAGAAAATTGACCGGGATGGTTTTAGCATGTCTTGAAGAGAGAAGAATCAGAAGCAATAAGAATTGTAATGAAAACAGACATAAGTGGATATAGGAGGAAACGAAGACCGAAAAAGGCGATTGAATGCGATTGTGAATGATCATGATATGACGACAGCCGGTAAATGCAGAATGGAAGATCGGGTTAAGTGGAAATTTAGAACGAGGGTAACCGATCCCAAATAATTGGGATGAAGGCGAAGGAGGAGAAGATTGGTTACTTACGAAATACAAAAATATGCAGCTGGTTTGAATATAGTAACTCTTACAATGTTGATCTTTTATATTCCATTGAAGACGTCCGTTTGAAAAAGTGCAAATTATCTATGTGAATCGAATCGGCTGAATCGAAAAGTTAAATCCATCAACCATTAAATATCATTAGAATTTATATCATTATTAACGATGCACGCAAGTACTATTTTCGTAAAATATAACTCAACGATAGTCAATTAATCCAGTTGTACCCGATATGAATTACTCGGATTTCCAAAATTATGTATTTTTCAATAAATAAAAATTTTAATTGTATTATTTAAAAATACAATTTTAAACGTGACATTTTGGCGCCCATTGGTAATAGGCGATATCCTGTGTAACCTTACCATCACGCCGGTCTTGGTCATCCTATAGAGGTACAGTTATATATTTAGTATTATATTATAAAATTTAAAAACTAGTTTTATTGTTTTACAATACAATAATATGAATTAATAGTGTTATTATTCAGTTGAAAAGTACCTATATAAAAAGTCGTATTTATGACATTTATGGTAGATATAAGTACCTATAACGAATAAAAAATATATGATTCACCATTAACCTACAGAACACATTATTTTTATTATAGTTATTTTATAGAGTATATAATATTTAATGTAGATCAAGAGATATATTGGTTTTGCTGTTTTATGTGTGTGTGTGTGTGTGTGTGTGTGTGTGTGTGTGTGCGAGGAAGAAAAGAAATCTTGCTCCAATCGAAAAATAGTCAATTAAAAGTCTTTACGAATATTTTAACTGAATCACAAAAAAATTGAGTAGATACAATACATTTTGTACATTTTCCGGTTTTTCCCACGAGTTTTCCCAATTTGCTTGAAAATTTGACAGAGGGTTCAATAGAAGGTTCATTTTAAGTCGTACTTTATGATCAAAAAAAAAAAAAAATTAGAGTAATATTTTTTTATATAAATTTTTACGAAAATCATAAATATTAGGGCTTTCAAAACATGTATAATAGAACTTCATTCCGAATCGTTTTTCGTTATCATTAGTTGATCGATGCTTACAGATATACATTTAATAACTTTATGTATCCTATCTTCTGAACTACCCAACTATCAATAAAAGATAAGAAAACAAGTACCTACCTATAATATGTACCTACATGGTTAGTATACCTACCTACTATGTATAACAAAATTATATAGTTACATTACTGTGTTACAGTATTGTAGTATAATACATAATATATTTTATTAAACAAAATTCAAATGGTATACCTAATTGAGATTATTCGTACATTACTTGGGAATCATAAGAATATAAGATAATTTAGTTTATATACTTAACAAAACGATAAATCATGGAATAAAAAACCTATTCTGAATGGGGAATCTGGGGGGTGTCCAGATCCCCTAGATCCCCCCCCCCGTAAAACCATCACTATACTTACATATCTATACAATAATATTAAATAGCCTAGGTATACATAATGGTTGTTAGCTCCTCCTTCAAAAACATAATATTTGTGCTGAAGGGGAGAGTTCAATTTAAGTGCTATATGTACAATAATAATACTATGATACAATTGAAATTGTGAAAGGATAATATAAAGAAGAAAAACACATGAGTATAATATACAAGACGAATTAATATAAGAAATATTAACATAAGTATAATATGCAACATTAGATAACAATTTATTCAAATTTTAGTTTCTTTGTTACATTAAGAATCTAAAATTAAAATAAATTATAAAACCAAAGTTAACTTCTTCTTCTCCCTCGTCTTCATCGATGGTTAATATTCCAAAAAACAAATTAAAAATATTATATTAATAATAATGTTATTGATTCAATATTGTAATTATTATATTAAATACCTAATTATTTATAACCGAATCAGAAATCATAATTTCAGACTTTGCTCTATTCATACATATATAACAGAAATAACGTTATAAATGATTTTCAAACTGAAGAGTGAACTATCTCATATCTTTGTTTTACTGCAAAATAATAAAAAACCGATACCACATTTTTAAGGAAATCATGCATTAAATATTCTTAATATTGAACGACTGGAATTTTTGAAAACCTTCCGTGGTCATTAATCATAAACTACCAATTGACAATAATTATTGTAAGAAAGCCAATAATATAAGTACTGGCCACTTTATTCATAAATCATAAATATTATATTGATGTATTGATACAAACACAATCAAATCATAATTGGCAAAAACATTAATAAAAACTTGTTTTCTGTACCTACCAAAAGAAAATCTGAAATGCGAAAATTGCTTACCTATTAAGAATTATTGTTATAAATTAAAATAATGCATATATTATGTAATTGTATTTGAACATACATATATATAATATACATACATGTGTATAGGTGAGTTATGAGTGTACCTACTCGTCAAATTGTTCCATTAGGTAGCATTGAATGCAAATTTGAACGAATAATAAACAATATACCACGCGGGTATAAACCCGTATTATATTACGTGGGTATACAATACCAGCTAATAAATGATGATAATAATTAATAATTTATGTAAATAGTTTTTATTCTTTCTCTTTTGGTGCTAAACTGCTAATATAAAAAGTACATATTTTTTGAATATTATAAAATCAAAAATATAAAAAAAAGAAACGATATTGTTGATGGGTGTGACACCGTTATTTAACTCTTTCCGGCACTGGGCGGCAAATGAAAATGATACTTTAGATGCACGGCAATTTTTTTTTTTTTTAATTTTTTTTTGTTTCCTAACATTTAATATATATACTTACCAACAAATAATAATATCACTAAAACATTTTTTAGTTAATTTTTAACCTTTACATTTACAATTTTAAGGTGGTTAGCTATACTAACCACCATGCATATAATAACAAAATTGTCCAGTATGTCATAAAGAACAAATTTATTTGGAACATGTGTTTGTGAATAAGTTGTAATAGTTTATGTAGCACTGCTTGATTGATCTAATTCGTCAATATTTGAATTTAATTTACGTCTTTTGATTAGTGAAGTGGGATTTAAGTTTGAAGAAGTAGATGGAGCGAAATCAATTTCATTTTCGTCTGAATAATGTTCATCATTGTCGAAATACAAATTAAAATCTGGGTCTTTATCGAAATCAACATGATCTTTATCAAAAGTTTCTAAATCTGACCCTAAAGATATATCTTCAACTATCAAACATTTTTCAATTACTCTTTTACTCAAACTTCTAGTATGTCGAAACATAACGATTAATCATTGCCAGTAATGTGCACAGGAAGTTGAGAGTTTAGGGGTTATTCCCCCGCCCCCATTGGCATAAAAATGCAAGAAAATATGAGTGATCTAATATTGAAATGCATATATTTCAGTCGAGTCACGAGGAAAAACTTGATCTAGGTATTAATTAGAAATTGGCTTTTTCAGGATCCGGTTTTTAAATTAGTAATTCCTGTAAGCCATATAGTTAAGTTGGGTAGAGAAGACGATTTTACAATTTATTCATGATTCTTATTTGCAATTTTTCCGAAAATTGAAAACCGGGAAAAACGGTACAACAATTAACAAATATTATTAGAGAAAATGTATAGATCCTGTTTAATTATTTTACTATAATGTGGCATATATATTGTTGACAAAGTATTACTATATCATCTGAACTTTACTCAGAATCGTTTTTTTGTAAGCAATGGTTTATCGTTGCTTACAGGTATACATTAAATTACCTATAACAGTGGCTGCACCCGTCCTCATTATCCTAGGACGTTTTTTTTATGATAAAAACCAATGGTTCTCAATTTCCCAGTCTAATATTCAGCTTACAACGAGAGACCGTAAAATCCCGGAAAGTAATCTCACGGACCGTATTATTCCAGAAAATATATACATAAACCGAAATGTCACGAACCGTATTCTCCCGAAATTTCAAAATATTCCTACAGTATTGTCACGGATTGTACAAATCCAGAAAGTCACCAACTGTATTCTCTCCCGGAAAGATAAAATATTGACAATAAGCGCAATTCATTGGGGTTCTTTTATTTGTTATATAGTAAATAAATTTTAATATAGTTTAAATTCAAGCGGAATGGTGATTATTAGTGTTATGAATTTAATGCACTAAAAACCTTAAAAAATATAAAAAAATGTACTATAATGATAAAAATTGAAGTATAAAAAGCATTTAAAATAATTTTTAATTAAATTTTATATTTATATTGATATTAGTATGTTAGGTATATGCATACAAATTAACTTTTATAGTAACAAAAAAAATAAAAATCTTGATTAATTTAAATTTTTGATTTTTAAGTTGATTGATTCTTTAATAATTCTATTCGTGTGAAACAATTTTTTAAAAAATTTTTATATATTTATGTGTTAAAATAATAAATTTTACATACCTCTTGTCATCCTAGAATTCACGAGTTTAAACCCTGGTTTTGAACAAAATTGTTTGCACCTTTTACCAAAACAAGGAAAAAAACAAATGCGTTTTGGGTGTACCTAGAATTCTAATCCATCGCTCGCTCGGATAGTTTTAATCTCAAAATACTCCTCGATTTATCGTGCAAACTTTTCTGCCAGAAATCTTGTTCCAATGTATCAAGTATAGGTAGCTTATTTTGTCTTCGTGATAATTTAAGGAGGTCATTTTTCAATTTTTCAAGCGGTTTTCTTAATATCTGGGAAAGACCTAGATAAAATGTCGGAAAATTACAAAAAAATGTAAATATTAGTTAAAAAATATTACGACCTTCTATTTTTTCTGTGTATAACTTTTCTAGCAGCAATTTTGTTCCGATTTACAATGATAGCACTGTTTTTGAAATAAATTCTGACTGGGAAGGTTCTTTGAGGAGGTCATTTTTCGATTATCCCAGCAAATGTAAAATATCGGAAAAAAACAAGAGAAAACCGAGAAAATCGGTACAACATTAAACAAATATTACTAAAGAAAATATATTATGCCTATTTAATTATTTCACCATAATATGACATATATATTATATTATTGATAAGAAATCACTATCAAATATTATCAACTAAACTGCTCTCAGTAAGTAGATATATATTTGTATAAAATAATAATACAATTAGGTTGTTGTAAATGTATATATATATATATATATATATATAGATTTATATCTATTAAACATACTGATTTGAAAATAATATTAATTTAGTAAATTTGTGGTGTTCACTTGTAGCAAACGAGTTCGAAAATGTTTTTCCTAAAGCTAACGGCCCTACTGAGAGCGATTTAGTATTTTTGCATTTCGAGCGTTTCTGTTATTTTACACGCGCGTTATCCACTAGCGATTTTGAAGGCCCCGCTAAAGCGATTTTACATGCGTTTATGCGTTTTTATACGTCGTGCGTGTGCGTGTTCCTTTTATTTTTCATTTGCTCATTCGGTTGTCGATAATGATGATGTCCAGAAAAATGTTGCTAGCTGAAAGTGTTGCTTTAATTGATGTAAAACTAAATTTGGGTAAGAACCGTTTATGGGTTCACAAAATAAATAGGTATAGACTATCTGAAGGAGAATTTCATACGCTGTTCAGTAAATTTAAAAAAACATTTGGTCAAGTTTTTTGAGTACTGTCGCATGAGTGCAGGCACGGATCCAGAACAAAGATCTGGGGGAGGGGGGGGCAACAATTTTTTTACAACACAAATACAATTAAAATATAATACATAATGTACATTATTTTCTCATACAAAAATCGGAGAAATAATATGTCTGGGTTACTAGCCCCCCCCTGGATCCGTCACTGCATGAACCTACTTTTTATATAATTTTTGAAGCTATAAGAAGTGAATACCGTACAAATATATCGGCAGCTATTTTTTCTGACAAAAACACAAGACATTTTGACAGCGATTATTTGCAAAATATCTAACTATT
The DNA here is from genome assembly GCA_902439185.1 of Cinara cedri. NCBI lineage: Eukaryota > Metazoa > Arthropoda > Insecta > Hemiptera > Aphididae > Cinara > Cinara cedri. The sequence goes on from CABPRJ010000013.1 coordinate 1,231,774, forward strand.
TTGTTCTTTCAGCGATTAATTCAAGATAAGTTCCAAAATAGTATCTTATCACTTATCATATCAAATTAATTTAATTTAATAATTCACCTCTTAGATAACGATTAGCGGCCATTTGTTGGTGACATTATTTTAGACCTTAGATTATAATATCACATACTATGTTAGATGTCTAATTCAAATAATATTGTCTATTTAGACAATATTAGAATTGCATCGACTTTGATTTTCATAATTTTATATTAAAAAGATCACCAGTAGCTTATCAATATTTATCCATCATGAAGGTCAAATAATATGATAATTTTAGATTATTTTAATTTTGAAAAAGTATTAATATTGAAAAAAAAAAAAGAATACACACTGTGGGAATATCAGAAAAATAACTATCACAAATTTGTTTGAATCTATTGTAACACTATTTATTTTTAAATAGCAAATAGTCAAAATATACGTTTTGTCAGTTCTCTATATTGAAAATCACTTGACTTTAAATGTGGTAGGTCATGACTTTTCTAGGCATGCATACTATATATAAACAAATTTAAATAATAAGTTTCTCATTTATTAAAAACTAAACATAACAATCACATTTGCATAATGTTTAATCTAGCAGGTATATTTGGCACATCAGAGTGTTTGAATGGCATTAGACTTAAGTTTTATAATACCATCTTGGTGATAGAATTCAGACTAACTTTTTTTAAAGTGAAACAAAATTCCAAAAAAAATAAATATTATAATAATTTCTGTAATTGATTACTTAGCTCTTAATTAATAATATTAATATAATATTATACTATAATAAGGAGGTTTGTAATTATTTATTTTTGTATAAGTATCACAGGATATTTACCATTCAACAGACAAAAATGTACGTTTATTTAATAATAAAAAAAAAAATTAAACCAATTTTACAATATAAAATATATTCAACAGTAAAAAGATGGAGAGTTTGAGTTTTTTAAAGAACCTATACAAATATGAGGAGCATTCAAATAATTTAATAGTATTTTAACAAAATATAATTATTTACATCATATAATTTAAATGTTAAAATACACCAGGATATATTAACCATGTCTATTAAAACCTAATAAAAAAAGTAAATATTTATAAATATTACTCTTGTTTATATTTACAAAAAATGATATAAAAAGGATTAATTTTTTTAAAAAAAAAATTAAAAAATTTCATTGTACACATCTTTAGTCTTTACAATACAAATAACCAATAAAAAATAAATAATAGTTACATAAGTGTTCAAGTTGAAGTAAAACAGATTTAATCAAGTATCACAGTGGTTAAAATCTGATAAAAGATTGAAATCCCAAATCAAAAATGTATGGTCTGTTTGATTATTGGTATAATTGTGTTATTATAAACTATTAACTATATAAATAAAATTATTAACTATTGAAACAAAATTTTTAATACTGGTGCACACTTGCACAAGATGTAATGAAAGATATAAGAATGAACATATCAAGTGATGAGTTAAACTATTAATTAAAATTGTTGTTCAAAATTATTAGCTCTTAAAAGAATTACAAAAATGATTTATAAAAGCCATAAAGGGCCGCTAAAAATTAACAGATGAATAAATCTGTTTATCTAATTCATACAGACCAATTAATTATAATTTATATATTAAATATCCACAAGTAAATGTCAATACACCTGATTATTAATAGTTCATGTTTATTTTATTGGTACTACATACTGTAAATGTGGTTCTCCGAGACTTGGAATATGAAATAAAATTAGTATTTTCATTAACTAGTGTACATGAGCAGAATTTTTTTTTTACGTGGATTTTCGATTTAATCGAGTATCACAGATAGTATGTTATTTTCAAAATGATAACATTCTGGACATTCAAATTTCTCATCCACCATTCTCATTGACTGTAAAACAATTTTTAAAAACATTGGTTTTAATTTAGTAAAAATAATAAGTATGGTGTTATTTTGTAACTTACACTTATACAATAATAACAGAATATATGAGAACAGTTAATGTGGTGTGGTAATATTGGTTTTTCTTGACAAATAGTGCATACTGTCCTGGCATTGATTAATGGCATTTTCCCAATCCACTGTTTTTTATCACAGTGGGATTTTGAGTTTATTAATCTAATAACCTTATGCTTTATAGATTGATAATTGATTAACGGTAAAGTAAACAACAAGAGTTCCTAAAATTGAAAACATTAAATTATACTTTTGAAATTAACTAAATATAATCAAAATTCGCAACTATAAAAAATTTGTAGTCAATTACATTAATTACCCTTCTTTCTCTTCGTCCCAACTATTTGGGGATAGACTCATCATTCTAAACTTTCACTTGAGTCAATCTCCTACACCATGATTACATACACTAGTAGTCAGGTATCATTCTCAATTATTGCATTTTACCACCCCTTTTTTAATCTTCCTCTTCCCTTAATTTCTCCTACAATTATTTTCAATATTATTCTTACTGCTTTATTATTATTCTCTTCTCATATAGCATGCCTAAAAACCATTTTAAGACTATTTTCTCTTATTTTGTCCCCTATTGAAGCTAAGCCTCTTGTATACTTGTACCTTATTTTATCATCTTTAAGCCCTTCATTCATCCACCTTAAAAATTGGTTTAAAAGGGAGATATGTGGAAAGTAATTCTCCCACAGGTTAGGTAGAGTTCAATAATTGCAAGGGTTTTTATTTTATTTTAAGTCTTCCTCTTCTTTTATTTGTTTAATTCAAGCACTGGTTGTCTGAAACCGACAAAAACCAACAAATTATACATATTTGGTAGTATAGCACCATCAGATATTAGAAGACAACAGCGAAAAAAAAAATGAATTTTCGATAAAGATCACTCCTTACATGGATATATACCACAGAATAACAGATTAAAATTACTACATAGCTTCTAACATAGTACCACTTGAATCAATCGGAACTTGACAAACATATATAAAGATAGAAAGATAGACGCAAAGCAAATAAACTAATATGGATAAGAACAAAGAGAACCTTTACACAGGAAAAAACTTGAAGTATAGATTTTGGAAAACCTTTAACCTCCTAAGAATAAAAGTAGGAATACTAAAAAATAACCTCAGGCAATGGAAAATAGGATTGTATTTGAGTGTTGGTAAGCAAAAGAAGTTAAAATATTTTAAATAAAATTATTAATTAAAATATAGCCAAATAAACCATATATTAATATTCAACTGAATTAATGAAGTTATTAGGTAATCAAAGATATTCAATAAAAAAAATACTGCATTACACTCAATTTTTTATTTTAGACAAATAAGTACAACTTACAATGAACTTCCTGTCAAATTTGCAAGCATTTCTGTTGGGTCAAACAATTTTATCCACAGAGTACCTACCAAATAAAAATGATGTAAAAGCTCCTAAAATTTGAATGTCTATAAATGGTCTTAATATCTTTTAAATTTTACCATGTCAAGAAAGAGCAAATATAAATTGTCTATTAAAAAGTTCCTATAAATATTTTTAATTGAATTACAACAAAATTTAACATGGTAAAAGCATTATTTACACACATTTTCCTGTTCTAAGTCTTTTTGCAGTTTTTTCTAAAAAACTACAAGAAAATCAAACTATCTTACACATCAACTAAATTAAAAATTCAACAATTTCTTTTAAAGCAATATTTCTAGTAAAAAACATAAAAAGTATAAATAATGCTATAAATTTATCAGTTATCATTTTCTAAGATTTCTCAATTATTTAGAAAACTGTTTGGAAAATCAAAAAATGACCTCTCTAATACACCAACTATACTAAATTTTCTTTCAGAAAAGGTGCTACACTCTATACATCAGAATAAAATAGCATATTGAAAAATTGTTTACAGGTAAAAAATTAGTCACATATGGTTAAACCAATAGATCTCTTGTCACGCTCCAAATCTGAAATTATACATTCTTGTCTTTCACAGAGTTCAATAAATACAAATAAAATAAAAATAATAGTTAATACCTAATATTAATTAAAGTATTGATTGTAATATATTTTACATACAGAAAAACCATGCCAAAGGAGTTCTCTTGTCATATAAGTATATTCAATATTTCTTTGGCGTGTTGATTCTTGTAAAAGACTTAAAAATCTTTCAGCCAATGTTGGATATTTGCCTTGACGCAGAAATAATAAAAAATTTAAAAAAGACGCAGCTTTAAAAATAATTACAATTGATTGTAAATCATTTATCTGAAAATATTAATATCCAATTAGGAAAAAACTTGTATAATCATATTATTTACACTAATAATATTTAGTGACAGTAAATGGTTTACATTGTTAAAAAAATTTTTTGAAGGACTTTCTACTTTAGACTGTATATAATTTGCACCGACCGTAAAAAGTTGGAAAAGGGCTAATTTTTTATCTGTCAGTTGATCTGGTTTAAATCTAACTCCAAGCAAATGTTGACCGAATGTTGCTTTTGTTTTTGTCACAGAATACTAAAACAGTTGCAGAACAATATAAGTATTTATTAAATATGCTTTAAACACAGTGATTCACTTAACTAAAAAAACATATTGTCTTGAAAAGTATTAAATTTTTTCAGATATTGTTTTATAGAACATTTAAAAAACTAAGCATCTCCAAAATTTAATCCATAAATAGATGGAATATTAGTTAAAAAAAAATTTAGGTGTTGAAATTTTTGATTTCCGCAATCTGTTAATGAGATATTCCACTCTTAAGTTTTAGTTGGGGAGACTAGTGGAGCATTATTTATGTGGCGTTTTAATAATAAACCACTACTCTTCCCTTATCAAAACTTAAAGGTGGAATATTTTGTTAACAAATTGACAGAAATCAAAAATGTCGACACCAAAATTTGTTTTAACTAATATTCCATCTATTTATAGAATTTTTAATACAGGTTGTCATTTGAAAATAATAAGTAGGTAATTGTTTCACCCCCAAAGATAAGGATGACAAAAAAAAAGATAACGTAACATTTTAGAACTAATTGTTTCTTAAATTTTCAAAATATTAATATTTTCCAAGATAATGAATGTTTCCAGTTGAGTGAACAACCCTCTATGTTAATAAAACTATTTCACTTGCATAAGTCAACAGACATTGTAATATTGCATTTAATTCTAACTCACAGCTGTTTAAAATCCATGCCTGTAACAAATTAATTATAATATTTAATTTTAAAATTAAACTGTTATATATTTATTCATAATATAAATTATTCCAAACTTATTTATGAATAAAACATAATTTACAGTATGTAAAAAGACGGATTTGCTTTGCAGTGGATAGGCTACTGTTGTAGATGAGAAGTTAGGAAGGTAGAAGAAAAATTGTATGTATATCTATATGCTACAATACACCATTGCTAACAAAAAATGATTCTGAGCGGAGTTAGATTAATAGTGTTGCTTTCTTAACAATATATATATCATATTATGGTAAAATAATTACATATGTATTATATATAGTTATTTTCATTAATAATATTAATTGTTTAATATTGTACCTACCTCTTTTCCCATTTTTTATGAAAACAACTGGGAAAATTAAAAAATGACCTGCCTAAAGTACCACTTCAGTTAGATTTTTTTTCAGAAAAAGGACCATATGGAAAATTAAACCAAAATTGTTAGTAGAAATGTTCATAGATATAAAAAAAAATTCACACCATTGTAAAACTAATACATTCCTCACTCCGCTCAGAATCTAAAATAAGTAAAATAATAATAATGTTTGCATAAAAAGGGAGCAAGAAATACAGTACTCGGAAAAATGGCCTAGTATAGCAAAACAATTCTTAGTAAACAAATACCTACAAATACTTATTGTTTATTTTATTGTTTTTAACTATGAATCAATTCAAGAAGATGTAGATATTATTAGTGTATTACAATTAAGGCTGGAAATGTAATGTCTTGTAAAACTTTAAAAAAAATGGATTTTATGCACTAAATAACGCACTAAAAAATGTGTTTATTTCTGAAAATGTTGATACAATATACAATTTCCCAATAAAAATATACTTTCAAATTATTATTGAGAGGTTTTTGGTAGAACATGATAAAATGTTTAAAAATCTAAAGCAATAAATCAGAGAAATAAGATAAATATATAGATATACATTTTGTAAATATATGTATTAATTTACAACGGGCCTTAATTACTAAATATTTTTGTCTTCAAAATAAAAAAAAAATGCACACAACTTGCATAATTGGTGAGCCACCGTTGTAAGTGAGAAGTTGAGAAATGATATGAAATATTTTAAGGGAATTTAATGTATATCTGTATGTAACAATGAATATTTGCTTATAAAAAACGATTTTGAGTAGAGTTTGGTTTACAAGTTTAGAAAGCCTGTAATATTTAAAATCTTCATCAAAATTAGATACTAAAATTCTTACAAAAAAAAATTATACATTATACTAAATTTTTTTTTTACTACAAAGTATAAGATCATTTTTTTGAAATTTTCATTAATATTCGAGATAATGAGGATAATTGCCATTGGCAACCATTTTTATTTTTTTTTAAACAATTACTGCTGTCATGGAAACACACATTGTTGTAAACACTTTACCATAATATGATATATATCATACATTGTATTGTTGACAAAGCAACACTATCAACTAAGCTCAGAATTGTTTTTTCGTTAGCAATGGTTTATCGTTGCCTACAGATATACATTAAATTCCTGTCTGTATACTATCTTTCCAACTTCCCAATTACAACAGTGGCTACATCCGTGTGCAAAGTATGTCAATTTAATATAAATTCTAAGTTGAGAAGACTATGGGACCTTTACATTGCAGGTCCAGGATCATACCCTCCCCCCATTAATCTGGGCTTGTGTATTATCTATGTAAAATAAAATGTTTTAATATATTATTATTTTTTGTAGTATGTTATTATTTTTTATATAACTAGGTATTAATTTACAACAACACTTTTTTCCATTATTCAAAAATACTTACTGGTAAAAATTTAAGAACCTTTAACGTTTGGCCAATGAATATTTTGGAGATATGATCGTCAAGAACGTGAGCATCAAGCTAAAAAATAATAAATCACAAGTTTCAAATGAAAGATTACAAAGACTGCATAGTCTTTATAAATTATAATCATGATATATCATGATTGTAATCTATTCACATAGTTCTCCAAATGTATTTGAAATTAAGAAAACATTCAAACAAATATCGACAATTTAATGATAACAATATTTTATTTCTTGTGTCAAGTTTATTGTTTAAATTTAAATGAAATCAATATTATACTGTTAGTATGTTAGGCATGTAATATTGAGAATGTTTTTAAACTTACTAAAGTCACACGAGGAACCATTCTGAATATCTTATGATAAACAATCTACATCTAATACCGCCAAAAGAGTTTATAACTCTATGTTCTTTAAGTAAATAAATATTAGAATCAAAATTTCATATATAATTTGATTTAAAAATAATAATTTAATAAACATTAAATATTATGTTAATTTGTTTACTAAAAATTTGGACAATCCAATATTTTAATTTATGATAACGAAAATGTGATAATAATTAGGCTTCCAAGCAAATCGTTATCACGGTTCACTTCCTTCAAAGGTCTTAGTGCCTGTTTTTACCAAAAGCAACTGGTGACGGCAACGCAATCGCGATATGTATTATTAAATTAACACGTTCTCACCGGTAGCAACGGGACTAAAAATCAACGCGACTATTTGAAAGTAACTCGATATGTCAGTCTGTTTAGAGCAGTGTCCCAGCAACGTTTTTGTTGTATTTGTATCTGTTTGTTATTCCCTGTCTTATTACCACCCTTATTGTATATTTTAAATAATTTATAAAATGGCAAATTAAAAAGAAAAAATAATGACATTTGTTAAAAATGGCAAACAATAACAAGGCAATCTATTGATATCAACGAAATTAGAAAACAACAGTAATTTCTATGATACTGAATTAGGCCTAAATGATGAAATACAATCTGATCATGAACAAGAATTGTCTAAAATATTGACCAGCGAGGAGACGTCAAATAATCGTAAAACAATATTATATAGCGAAAAAAAATTAAAATTAAATATAAATTAAATGATGTTGAAAGTTGTTTTATGGAATATTTTTAAACAAAAAAGAAAAATATAACTATAACTGAACCAGAATGTACAGACCAAAAATTTCTTTTGAGTTAACTGCTGGATACGAAACAAATGAACTTCACACAAAAAAGGCAATTCAAAAGAAAAGTTTTGGACGTTATTGGTTGTATTTTGGGAGGACTCAGATCCAGTATCTAGAAATTCACGTGTTTTTAGTTATTCATCATCAATGATACCAGAGTCAAGAACAGAAAATCAATATCAATAACAGCAGACAGTGATTTTGGATATTTTAACATATAACAATAAATAATAAGATTTAACGAGTTTTCAAAGTTATTAAACTCAAATCTTTTTAAATTTTTTTATTTAATTTTACAGGTCACTACTTTTATTTCTATTATTTTTAGATAAAACATTTAATTATTTAACTTTAATCTTGTAATTGTATTCTGTTCTATTATAATTTATAACCTTATCGTAATGAAAAGTATTTCCTCGACTGACACTGCTTTTCGGTAGTTTGTATCCTGTCTTCTAATTGATAGTTTCATTAACTACTAATTCTTGAAACGTTTCAATACTCATCCTATAAAATCCATGAAATTTGGCTGAATCTTGGTCTAATTCTCTAGATTATATGAATGAACTATGGTTAATGTGCAAAGAATAAGGATGAATCCATATTTTTTTTGTCATTTCTTATGTCTTAAATACATGAATGCTACAAACATATCCTCATCCGCTGAAGACATTTTGACAAATGAGTTATGTGAAACTGAAAAGTTCACAGTTGCATTTCAGTTTTTAGATGAGAACATTTGGGCAACTCAACTGAAACTATAATCACGTCGTGGTTGCGTTGCCATCGCCAGTTGCTTTTGGTGAGAACACGGTCTTGTACACCTATGGTACGAATCAAGGTCATTTGTGACAGAGTACTTGAATACATTTTAGATTCTTAGTTGAGCGAAGAAGCTAATCTTTTACTAAGATGTTTATTATTATTCTTTTTTTTAAATCTGTTAACACTTTTTCTACCAGAAGACTTGCTCGGATTTCAAATTTTAGTACTTTTTCTGAAAGGAAATCGGCGTGGAAAGGTACGTTATAGAAGTAATTTTTCGATTTTCTCAAACATTTTCTCATCAAATGTAAAAAACCGAAAAAAAAAACTGGACAATTTACGAAGTATAATCTTACTATATTTATTTTTACGGATAAATTTTCTACCAGCAATTTTGCTCCAACTTTTAATGATAGCAATTTTTCTGAAAGCAAAGTTTATTGGGGTGGTACTATAGAGAGGGCGTTTTTCGATTTTCCCAACAAATGTAAAAAACCAGGGAAAAACTTAAGAAAAACGAGAAAATCGGTATAACAAATATTATTAAAGAAAATTTATAGTCTATTTAATTATTTTACTATAATATGAAATACATATATATTATATTATTGATAAGGAATCACTATCAAATATTATCAACTAAACTGCTCTCAGTAAGTAGATATATATTTGTATATCACTATCATCAAAAATCCGCTTAGAATCCTATTTTTGTTAGCAATAGTTTCTCGTTGTTAACTGGTATATATTAAATTACCTATAACAGTAGTTGCACCTGTTTTTTCCTCTTAAACCTATATCAATAATATGATTGCATTTAACTATTTCTGAACCTTCGACAAAAGTTCTTTTAAAATCACCAATATATTGAATTATGTGGATGAATTCTATTACAGAATTAAACATTATGTACTTTTATTACTACAAATTATAAACAAAATTAGTTTTAATAAGGCTATTTTAAAAAAACTAGTAATAAATAGATTTTTTTGGCCGAATTACTATTATTCTAATGCTATTATAGTGCCCATCTTCCCGTTAGCCTTATCATTAGTGTTGACTAGAGCGCTATCTAGTTTTTTTATATATATATGGTCAGTGTACCAAATACCTATCTGTGATACAAACAAACAAAACTAACTTCACTAAAAAGTTAGGTTAGATTTGACAATCGGCCAATTGGTTTGACGACACTACGACAGATCGTTCCGTGTATTGGGCCTTTAATATCATAAATCATATCATAATAAAATAATCTATGATAATAAATTTCAGATTTATTTTTAAAGACTGAGATACCATTTTGTACTTTTTAAAGTATTTTCAAGTACCAAAGTTTAAAGTCTTTACTGATTACTCCGTGTTACACTATTTATCATTAGTTATTCTTTCTCTAAATCATAGGTCGGTAATATAAAATTATTTATTTTCAGTAAATTAAATGAATAATAATTTAGTTAAATAATTTTACTACTAAGTTAAAATAGGTATATGAGTAATATTTTTAATTTTTGTTTTAGATATTGAAAAAAATGACTTCTACTGAAGGTTCCACTGAAGTCGCCGAGAGGTAATTTTTTTATTTAAAATTTTCTCATAGTTGGAACATTATCTAATAATTTTGTAATTTAAAAACTAACATATGTCTTTACTTACCTTGTCATTAGTTAATTAAATATTGATATTTAGTGAAATATACTAAATAATATTATAATAATATTATTTTTCTCAATGGATAGGTTTAAGTACACACATTTCTGAAAATGGCTATCCTATTTATAATAGAAATTCAAACTATCAAAAACAATTGTTATCAAAATTTAAGAATTTCTAAAACAGTAATTTGATTTTATCATTATTATTTTACTAGATGTCCTGCATCGTTTAATCTGTGTCTTGATGGCATATAGAAAAAAAAAAAACCAAAAAATTATTTTGCCATTTTCACTCGGATCATATCTTGGTTGTTGCCAGTAATTTATTTATTTGTTAAAAGTTTTCTTCCCCATTTGTAACAACCAAATCGACTAGTAACAATTATTTTTTCATTTGTATTATGAAGGTAATATATAAATAAATTTAAAAAAAACATATGGGTGGACCACTGTTGTAGATTAAAAGTTTGAAGGGTGAGGAGAAATTTAATGAATATCTGTGTGCAAAAATAAACATTCTGAATGAAGTTTGATTATATATATTTTGAAAGACCATATTTATGATTTTGTAAATATTTCCGTTATTCCCATTTATTATGAAAACAACTGGGAAAATCAAAAAAAAGTTTACTGAAAGTGCCACCCTATCAGATTTCCTTTCAGAAAAAGTGCTACACTTAAAAATCTGATCAAAATTTCTGGAAGAAAAGTTGCTTTGAAAAAAAAATAAACATTACAACCATTACATTTTTCGCTCCTCTCAAAATTTAAAATTAGATTTTCGTACATATAATACTAAAAACCCTGTGTGTTGCCCTTGAGGGGTTCAGAAATCTTCAAAGAAATCTTGCCTGAAGTGTGTATAGACCTGTTCAACTGCTTATACATGTAAATTTTCAAACCTCAGTGTTTTATTGATTTATCTGTATGTTGCACAAACAGACAGTTATTTTATTTTATTTTTATTCTTCACAAAGTTATTTTTTCTATTTCATTCATCTCACGGAAAATACTTTGGTAGTTATTGGTACTACTTTATCAAAGTATGGAATTATTTTAATATGATAGATATTAAATACTTTCTCATATTATTTAAATATACATTTTATTTATTCCTAAGCTATTTTATTTTGTTTATCTAATATTATTATTAACATTGAGTTTAAAAGAATAGGTTATGTTTTGACTGTTCCTACAAAAAGGTTTATTTAAAAAGGTATAAAAGGTATCTCTACTCATCCAAATAAATTAAATTAGAATTTGGAAAAAGTTAGGTACAATCTTTTTTGTTGGAGCAGTCGATTAATGTATGCAATGTCAAGGTATTTTTTTTTTATCTGTAAGCATTTTTTACCAGAAGACTTGCTAAGATTTCTAAGTGTAGCATCTTTTCTGAAAGGAAATTGGCGTGGGAAGGTACATTATAGTGATCATTTTTTGATTTTCTCAGGCATTTTCTTGATGTGTAAAACTGAAAAAAAAATACCTGGAAAATTTAACCTTAAGATTTTTTTTGTGGACAACTTTTCTACCAGCAATTTTGTTCCGAATTTTAATGATAGCAATGTTTCTAAAAGAAAATTTCACTAGGGAGGTACTTTAGTGAAGTAATATTTCGATTTTCTCAGGAGTTTTCCAAGCAAATGTAAAAAAACCAGGATAAAACATGGGGAAACTGGGAAAAGTGTAGGAATACTCGGAAAAGCAGTACAACATTAAACAAATATTGTTAAAGAAAATATATAGAGTCTATTTATTTATTTTATTTTAATGTGACCTATATATTGTTGACAAAGCAACACTATCAATCAAATTTCGTTCAAAATTGTTTTTTGTAAACAATGGTTTATTGTTGTTTACAGATATACATTAAATTTCTGTCTGTATCCTACCTTTCCAACTTTCCACCTACACCAGTGGCTGTACCTGTCCCTATTATCTTGCCTTGCTTTTGTATAAATAGTTTTAGTTTATATCACAGCCTAAGATATATCTTAATCCATAGTTTGTATTAAATTAACATAACATTTTATGATTCTATTAATGGTACTATTAAAATTATATTTTAGCGATCAAGTTAAATCCAAAAATCAATTAAAGAAAGAAGAGAAACTTGCAGCTAAAGCCATGAAAAAACAGCAGTTTAAAGCAACAAATGTAAATGATCTAATTAATTTGATATGTTTTATTACTAAACATTGCATGAATTAATATAAATTGTTAGATGGTTTTTTGCATCCCCTAAAACCTTTTTATAATAGGATTAAATTAAATTTAATTACAAATTTATTTGTTAGGAAAAAATATTATTAATATTATGAAATAATTAAAATAAATTATATTACATTCACTTTTTTAAATATTAAATTTATTATTATTAAGTAGATACAAATTAACAAAAGGGTCGGCATCGCTTAGTTCTAATCAATTTTTTAATATTTGGCGATTACTGTGATAACTCCCTTCTCAGGTCACATTCCACTAATATTTGTCACGCCTTCCACAGGCGTCCCCTCAGGTTTAAAACCACTGGTCTATTGTGTCAAAAGTTTTAGCCAAGTCAAGATAAACTGTTACACATTTTATATCATTATTTAATGCAGTGTACAGCTTCATTGACTTTAGAAATAGCTTGGTCAGAAATTTTTTTTGTCTAAACCCGAATTAGGATGGGTAGAGAGTATCATTAGTTTCAACGTAGTCTTGTAATTCTTTTTATCTGAAAATACCAAGCTAATTATTGATGTATTAAAAATGTGTAATGGTTTTAAGAGTATGGATGAGTTAATTTTAATCATTTCAACCATAATGTCATGCCCAGGTGCAAAACTGTTTTTTAGAGTCCTAATTGCTTCTAGGACAGTAGTGTCATTAAATACTTTAAAATTACTGAGTCGGTGGAAAAGGTTTTTTGTTGGTTTAGGTGTTTTATTTTGGTTTAATATTTTTTTTTAAATTTGTTATCTTGTTTGATATGGAAATTGCTACGTTAATAAAATAGTTATTTAAGGTCTTTGCAATTTCTTTCGGTTCTTTGTTGACGGATAAAAAATTTCCTTGTCATTTTTGATGGATGAAACTTGATTAATTTGATTGGAATAGTTGGTAGCTTCGCTAATTAATTCCCAGCATCACTTAATATTATTTCTTGCTTTCAGTATTTTTGTCTGATAGTAGTAATGTTTTGCTTTTTTGATGGTTTGTGTTAAAGTATTTCTAAAATGTTTGTAATATTGGACCAGATTAGTATTATTATCATGTTTCTTGACTTGGGAGTGAAGGTAATCTCTACGTCTAATAAAGATAATAATTTCTATAGTGGCCTATAGTTTGATTTTTTTTTGTTTTAAACGATATAGATATTTTTTCAGTGGATTCGGTAATTAGAATATTAAGTTAGTTAATTAATTTTTGTGCGCAGGAATTTGCATCTGGATCATTAATTATATCTCCCCAACTTTGTAAAGTTTTTTGGTGAATATATTGTGGTTAAATTTAGTAGGGTTTCTGTAGGGTTAGGTGGATTGTTACGATTATTAGAAATAAGGTTTATATTTAAGATTATAGAATAGTGGTCTGTTATAGTAGTATAAGCCACATATGTTATACATTTTTGTAGACTCAATGATTTAATTAAAATATGATCTATACATGAATCTATACATGAGTTTTATTTTGGCAGGTAGGGCTATTGACAGTAATAATGATCAAAATAATTTTATTAACTAAGCTAAGGTAGTTATTAGTAGTTTCATTATTAATTTTTATTTATTTATTATTAACATATTATAGTCAATGTTCTGGAGCTCTAACCCTGCTTCAGTTATATTAATTATAATTATTTTGAAAGTTGAACTATCTAATAAGATGTAAAGTTCCTCGAAATTTTTGGCTACGCTGCGTATATTTAACAATAATATATTTAAGGAATTTCTATTGCTTAGATTTTTGTTAATCACAGTCCACACAATGTTTCATATGAATTATAATTTTTATTGTTAACTAGTTCTACGTCAATTAGGGCCATATAAATTAAGGATTGAGATAATTCCGAATAGGAGATTGTGTTGTGAGAAAAACCAGTAAAATAGTTGAACAAGCCGCAGATAATAGTGACGCGATTAATACAATTTATATAAATACAATCAATGATATTAACATTATTGTTATTATTATTTGACATAAAGAAAAATACATACAAAATGAGAAAGGTAGACAATATAACAGAAATGAGATAAAGGATTATTAATAGTGTTTCCATAATAAAATATTGGATAATTGTATCTAGGAAATAAATACAATATGTGCAATAAAGATTATAGTGTACCAAGTTTTTCCTAATACATACCATTCAGGCCTTCCAGTCATTCTCTCTTCGTCAAGTAACATTTGCGCCATTATATGCCTCAAACTTCTCTTTACATAAAGACCTAAAAATCGAAATAGTCTCTATTACAGTTAAAAATTATTATAAAAAATTCCACTACAAATCACTCAACTACATAAATCCACTAGTATCTAACTTGGCCAGTAAATGCATCCCAAGCAACCCCTTCTCCTCATGACGACTAAAAAGACACTGGTGTCGTGATCTTTTGAATCTCAATCCTATTTAATTAACAAACTTTTCTCCTAAAGTTAAAGAATTTCCACACTGGTGGTTTTCCTCCCTTACGCCTCTTCATGTTATTAATATCCATTAAGTTCCCATATTTATTTATTGTATATTAATATTACAGATTGTACATTTACTTTTTTTATGTAATAAAAAAAAAAAAGATTATAGTAAAATAGTATAATAATAAGTGGTTTCAAGAGGTAGCTTCATTGTCAATAACTATAGCTATAGAAACATCATTCTCATGTTAGAATACTTTTCCCTCCGAAGTTCACACATATTTGAAGTCATTACATTTTTAAAGTCTCTCGCTTGTTTAAATAACATGTTTTTTTCAGGGACTCGGTTCTCTCCGACATAGATCGGTGAGTCAGAGTTAAGACTCAGGAATTTAGAAGAAAATGTCCTTTTAATTTTATGAATTTTTAGAAAATTTTTCGATTTAAGACAAATTTAACCAGTAACCTAGGTTTGTGGTAGGGCACCGAGATTTTATCTTGTAGCAGTCTTTTATCATGGAATCAATAATTTTAAGATTTAGTTCATTTACTATACTTCTGACTTTTTCTAGTATATTTTCATTAGGGATTTCCAAAACACCGTCTATAATAATTTTTATAAGGTTTTGCTCAAGGTTAACAATTTTAGATTTAAGAAGAGAAATAGTATTAGTTATTAGATATTTTCAGTTATTGCTTTATTTAGTTTGTCTTCTGATCTAAAATATTTATGTCTCGTTTAAACATTAAAATATCAACGCTAAGGCACAGATAATCTTACTTTTAAGTAGTAGGTGCAAATATAATGCCATGCAAGTATTATGTCCTTGTAAATATTTTACATACATTTTCATAACTGAAAGATATTTTTGTTTTATCCATTTTAGATATTTAATAATAGATAATACATCTAGATACTATGAATTTTTATTACAAAAAAAAAAAAATATATTATTTTTATTTTTATCAACCCGTAACTTGGTCTACAACTTCAATTCTCTATTCTGATCAATTGTTCAATTTTTTTTAAGTTCTTTAAATACCCTGTCTCTTACATTTGTTTTAATTTGCTCTATATAAGAGATGTGAAGACCACCTCCAGTTATCTTTCCTTCTATCATAACTATTGTAATTATATTATGTGGTTTATCTTGGTGTCTCCTGACATGTCCAATCATTTTCCAACATTTATTATGATTGCATATGTATGTAAATTTTTCTTTTAATATTCTAAGTACCTCATTGTTTGATTTTTTCTTTATTCAACTTATTCTTTCTATACATCTTTCACACTTCATTTAGATCATTCTATTTTTTCTTTTCAGTGTGATTTATGATCTATGTTTCACATATATATGTTTTAATAAATCACTTCTTGATATTGAAATGTATCTTTTTTAAAGTGAATAGTTTTTACTAAAATTTGTACATTGTTTTGTTTCTTAAATGGTAAATAAAACAACGTAGATGTAAAAAAAAATATATATATATATATATAATAATTATCTTATTTTTAATACTATATTATGCTTTAAAAAGAAAATATCGAATGACCTGCAAGAATCTGAATTGGACATCTCAATCTCCAGATATGGAGTATTAAAAATGATTCAAAGTTCAAAAACCGATATACCAAATAGAATTTTTGTTGATGTCAAAAACCTCACTAGTGTGTTAGCTAATAATAGTGTTTGGATACGTGGAAGACTTCATACCAGTCGTGCTAAAGGCAATTAAAAAAGTTTTGTTTTTATTTTCAATGGATATTAATGTATTACTCTTTAGGTAAACAATGTTTTATGGTAATTAGACAACAGCAATGGTCTATTCAAGTATTAGCCGTGGTATCTGATACTACCAGTAAACAATTTGTGAAGTTTTGTTCCAAGTAAGCAAAAAAAAAATAAAAAAACATGGTATCATTTATAAATAATCAATGTACACTTTATTATTTATATTTCTAGTATTAGCAAGGAATCTATAGTGGATATTAAAGGTAAAGTTACTAAAACACCTTCTAAGATTGGATCATGTTCACAACAAGATGTTGAATTACACATTGAAGAATTATGGGTAGTTAGCCAGGCTGTTAGTCAACTTCCTTTACTTATTGAAGATGCATCAAGACCTGTTAAAGGGGGCGATGAGGTAGTTTATGTACACTTAAACTTTTATTATTTTTTAAATTTTTATTGAGGAAATTAACTATCTGTGTGTTCCTTGATAACCTTGATTATCAATCATTTGAAACACCAGATTGTTCATCTGATTGAATGTTAAGGAACACCGATTTATATTAAAACACAGAATGTTTTATCACTTGATCTAAACAATTATTTGATAATAGATGTTAACCTGGTAATATATAAATGTATTATATTATATTAAAATAAATTATGATATAAATAATAAATAAATATAATATTGGTATATTTTAATGAACATTTTAAAATGTAAAACGGAAAAAAGAAACGTTATAGCTAAATGTTGATAACACCACATAATTTTGATAACTCATTTCCATCGTTTAGCAAACAAACTATTTTCTTGATTGATGATCCAATGCATCGAGAAGTAATTTGATTAGTAATCAGATTATTAGAACTTGATGAGGAACATCGAAATCCTTTGGATTGTTTATCTGATTGATAATCCAGCTTGTCAAAAAACACATGGTATATAGAAACAGAATAATGATCAAATCTGTTATAAACGTGGTGAGGATTATGGTATGAAGTCCAATATTTAATTCAAATAATTTTTTAACTAGAATATGTATTCAGTGGCCAGTGGCCGCTTTGTTTATGAATGTTTAAATCTGTAAAGTTTATTATAAGTGTTACATAAATAAATCTTTGGATTAAATTAGAGAGACTACCTATATCAATAGAGGACGGCCAACTCGGGAACACATTTCTATTGGTTGACACATTATCAGTCACTGTGACACTGAATTTAATGCAAAACTAAATTTTTTATGTACAATTGTTAAGGGATTATTTATTTTATATTGCAAATATATTTTAGGATCAAGGTCTTAATATTAAAGTCAATCAAGATACAAGGCTAGATAATCGAGTAATTGATCTACGTACCCCTGCAAATCAAGCTATTTTCCGCCTTGAAGCTGGAGTATGTAAACTTTTCCGAGACATTCTCACTGAGAAGGTAAATTTAATAAATATCTAATCAGTAACTTGTGTTTGCAATAATAGAAGATTATATATTTAGAATTTTATACATTTTTTAAATAAATTGTATATTATAAATAATTAAAATGTCTTTCAATTCAGGGTTTTGTTGAAATTCATACACCCAAGATGATTAATGCGGCAAGTGAAGGTGGTGCAAATGTGTTTACGGTGTCATATTTTAAAGGATCTGCGTACCTTGCTCAATCGCCCCAATTATATAAACAAATGGCAATTTCTGGAGACTTTGACAAAGTCTTCACAATAGGTGCAGGTATTACAAGTATTTTATTAATATTATATGTTATGCAATATTTAATTTTGATCTTTTAACTTGAGAAAATATTATTTTCAGTTTTTAGAGCTGAAGACAGCAACACGCATAGGCATTTGACAGAATTTGTTGGTTTAGATTTAGAAATGGCTTTTAAGTATCATTATCATGAAGTAGTCGACATTATTGGCTCACTTTTTACCAATATATTTAAAGGACTACAAAACAAGTAAATATTATAGTTCACTTTGAAATATTAAATTAGTGTAGTTCAGTCAAACTAAATAAACAATTTTAATTTTAATCCAACTCCATATTGATATTAAAGTGGTTTTAATTTTTTATAAATATATATTCAAATGTAATTTTTTTTTCTGAAATTTGAAGTATTAATTTATATATTTTTAATTCTCAATCATTAATAAACTAATTACATTTTATAATTATTTTGTTTATTATAGATATCAAAATGAAATTAAAACTATTTGTGATCAATATCCAGTTGAACCATTTCAATTTTTAGACCCACCACTAAAACTTGAATTTCAAACCGCTGTTAACATGCTTCGCGAGTCTGGTGTGGAAATGGGCGATGAAGATGATTTATCAACACCAAATGAAAAATTACTTGGACGTCTGGTTAAAGCAAAAGTATAATTATTGATTATTAAATTAAATTTATATTTTAACATTATAAATAAATACTAATAAATACTATTTTATATTTTCTAGTACGCTACAGATTTCTACATTTTAGATAAGTTTCCTCTTGCTATACGACCTTTCTACACAATGCCCGATCCAGATTCAAAAGTAAATTATTAGTATAATTGTAAAATTTAGTTTCTTTAATTTTACAAATATTTATTTCATTAATATTAGGTTGCTTCTAATTCGTATGATATGTTTATGAGAGGTGAAGAAATTTTATCTGGTGCTCAAAGAATACATGATTCTGATTATTTAATTGAAAGAGCTAAACATCATGAAGTTGGTATGTGTACACTACATTTTTTTAGATTATAATAGATGATATACTTAATTTATTTATTACTAATATGATTGTTTCGTTTAGACGTTGAAAAAATTGCTGCTTATATAGATGCTTTTCGTTATGGTTGTCCACCACACGCTGGTGGTGGTATTGGATTGGAGAGAGTTGTTATGTTATATTTGGGCTTGGACAACATTAGAAAAACATCAATGTTTCCTCGTGATCCAAAACGACTTGCGCCATAATTAAATTTTCTAAGAACTTAGTTTTTAATGGCATTTAATTTCATTATATTTTTTTAAATAAAATAATTTTATGTTGTATGGTATGTCAATATGATTTTTGTCCTACTTCATAACAAATTCTAATAACATGATACATATTTTAAATATTTTTTTATAAGATACATATTTTGACATTATTAGGCTGTTAATAGTAAAATTCAAAAATAAATTATTAGGTATTGAAGTAGGTAACACAAAAGTAACAGAAAAATGTTGCTTGTATATGGTAAATTTGAAATAACTGATAATTTAATTAAATTAACAAAATCCTTGTGAATTTAATGATTATAATATATTAATAATAACAATTGTTATGTATCTGTAAACATTAGGATGTATGCAAATTTTGATATTCTTAACTTTAAGTCCATAAATGAGTGGTTGAAATACAAACTAAGATGAATATTCAAATTTTTGGAAGGTTATAAATCATGTAATACGATCATAATCGTAAATGAAATGTGATGGCGGAAACGTCAAGGAAAAAAATATATGCATGAACAATAATAAATTAATACAAATCGTTTTTGAAAAACGACACATCCTGAAGTGCGTTAGTATACTAAAATAATAACTGGCATCTAAATGCAATGTTAATCAATAATCATAAACTATTAATATTTAAAATGTGCATAGATACGATTATTATCGTCAAATTTAGCGGCAAAGCTGTTGGTTGTTTTTTTTTTTATCCATGAACGATTGGCGTTTTAAGGTTACTGATTTGTTTCTGTGCCATTGCTCTCGACCGAAAGGTACGGATTGTTTTAATTTATTATGGTATTATATAGTAAACACGTTCGAGCAAACCCTGGGTCCTCATACCCTTTCAGAGGGCTGTTTGCTTACGGCTACAGGACTGGTGTATTTTTTGGTCAAACCGTCTGCCCTCATGCCGGTATTTACCACCACGATGTAGTCGAACTTAAAGAAAACAATTTCTGCTAAAAACCGCGCCGCCCGAATGTGACTATTCGAATCGGCTCGGTCACGGCACTCGCGACATACTACTACGCAGTAGATACGTCGTGACGTCATAGTCACGTTTTCGACATTGCGCGATAGCAGGCGCGGGCCGTAGCGGTGTCTTTTGGTGAAGGCGGGTGTACGCGGGGTCCCCCGAACCATTCCCATTGGGTCAATGGTCAATGTCTGATACCGACTCCGCGTCCGCCGATGTTTCCAAAATGGAATTGCGATTAAAATACAATTTACCAACGACCCTTTATACCGTGGTCTGTGCCGCCTAGATGTCACCGCTCTTTTGTGAACGTTTGGCGTGAACTGGCACCTGACCCGACCGCCCCGACGACAGAATCTATCGTTCACGGCATGGTTATGTACTGCTGAAGAGTTGAGTACTGAGCACTACATTTTTTTTTTTTTTCAAATTTTTTATGAATTACGACGCGCCGCCACCGTTATCGGGTTCTTCTTTCTCTCAAAGTTCGGTCCGTTAACAACTCTACCAGTTACCACTACGACGCCGCAGAAGTTAACAGCCGAGTGCGCGCGCGTGTGTTTGTGTGTATGTGTGTGTAGTCGTTTTCCAATGTGCTGCTGATGCCACCGCGCCGCCACCACCACCACCACTACCCTCAGGTAGTAGTAACGTAGTATGTGGGCCGCAAACCAGGCCAGATAGGCGTATCAGAAAAATTTCTTCTTTTTTTTTTTTTTATTGATAAAAAAAAAGTGTGGAGCAATAAATCACGTTTCTTTTTCATCGTTTTTCTCGTTCCGTTTTCTTGCGGCACGCATTTTGCCCGTGTTTCCTCCGTCGCACACCGAATCGTACGAATTCTCCTGAATAACTATGTAAAATCTAACGAAGCAGCAGCCCCCGCCGTACACTTGGTCGACGACAGCGACGACGACGACTACGCGGTCAAGAGAACTCTTCCAAGAGAACTAGGCAATTTTACGTATAATCCGCCGAACGTCGTTCGGTGGTCATGAGTGGAAGGCCCAGGACCACTTCCTTTGCCGAAGGAAACAAAACTTCCCCGAATCCACCTATTGGCGGAATTAAAGTCATAAGTACGTACATTTATATACACACATATACACACACACACATACACACACACATACACACACACATACACACACATACACTAACACATTTCTCGTACTCAACAAAGTCGCGTAAATAGCACATCATGATGTTATTTTTTACTTTATACCGTTTTGTCGAACGAACATTATCTCTTGTATAATTTGTTTATAAAATTTAAAACCTCACCCTGCAGGTGTGAAGTATAATTCCTTAATTGATTTATTCGTACCTAGGGTCATCAATATGAATATTTTAACATTATCGGAAATATTATTGGTTTGATATATTATCAACGTAACAAAAGGAATAATTTTCAGACCTAATAGCTACCTATAATAATATGTCAATTAATTTCGGATTATAAATTAAAATAATAAAATTGTCTAATATTTTCCCAACGCGATATTCATTTCATATTTAATAAGCCGCATTGTGATTAATTTTTATTTTTTGTGAATAAAACCAAACGTATTTGTATCTACATAAAACAAATCAAAATTAAAATTCAATATTGAACGAATGCAGTTTAGCTCCCAAGCCATTTTTTTTGATTTTTTTTTTACAAAATGTGTATTTTTACATGCATTTGATGGTACTTTCAAAAAAGGCTGCTCAAACTTCATTTGAAAGTTATGGTCAAAATACTCAATTTTTTCTAAAAATCATGTTTTTGAGTGTAAAATACCAAAAATTTATATTTTTGGAATTTTTTTTAGAAAATTGATAGACATTTTTATGTTCAACATTTATGTGAAATCAGATTTCACCTATTGTACTTAATTTTTATGCTATTGTTAATAAACCACATAAAACCTAATTATAATGTGTTTTTAATCATTTGCCTATTACAGTGAATAAAAATTTATTTTTCGAATTTTTTTTTATTCAGTGTGTTATAAAAATAAAGTTATTGGTGAAATCTGAACTAATATTTTTTGGTTTGGAAGAAATAGTGGAAAAATATATTTTTTCTTATAGATATATAAACATCACATTTTACCTTAGGAAAAAAAAAATACTTTATATTTAATACTATTTTATATTTTTACTTACTCAAAATAGTTAAGAAAATAAAAACCTCAATAGGAAGAAAACTGAAAGGCATGGTGAAATTTATACAACAATTTTTGTGTCAAATTATTGTTATACATTTTATATACATTTTTTTTTCTATGTAAATTATCGGAATAAATCTCTACATCTCCATACATATCTGTCTATGCAGTTAACTTTAAACATAACATGAAACTTTGAGAGGATGTCCATGAATGTATTTTAGTATGTTATGGTAATTAGTATCCAAGACTGCAATTTTTCAATTACTGCATTACAGAATATTATATACAATACAATATTACAGAAATAGACCTTTGGCGTTTTCGTTCAAGTAGCTTATAAATATCAAAAAAATATTAATTAGTTCTAATTTTACCAAAAACTTTGTTATTACTCACCAAATGAAAAAAAAAGTGCAAAAATCAATTTTGATTTACCTTAATATAAAACATAATTGAAATAACATTAAAATTATGTTTTATGTGGTTTATTAACAATAACATGAAAAGTAAGTATGTTAGGAGAATTTGAATTTCATCAAAATGTTAAGCATATAATTACTACAACTTTAAAAAAAATAAATTCCAAAAATGTGAATTTTTGGTATTTTAAACTCAAAAACACGATTTTTAAGAAAAATTGTATTAAGTTCTTTGACCATAACTTTCAAATGAAATTTGAATCACTTTTTAAAAGTGCCATAAAATTAAGCATGCAAAAACACATTTTGTAAAAAAAAATTCTAAAAATCTTAGAGAGTTATTAAAGAGCTTTAAACTCTATTTATGCCTCAATATCCTTGCTAAGGAACCAGCATTATTTTTATTTATTTAGTCACATTTAAGAACCAATTGTTTATAAGATTTGTCATTAAACAATGTAGGTATATATACAAATTGATAATTATTTACTTTTCAAACAAACAAATTTGTTGCATTACTCGGTTAGATTATAATAACTGAAACTATTAATTTTATTCTTTACAAAATATAATGCTTTAAAACACATAACTTTTCTAAATATCTGTTAAATAATATATTGTAATAATTTCAAACAACTTTCTTAACTAGGTTTTTTTATATTATTTTTAAATAAATAGTTAGGTACTTCTATACTTCTACTAATAACTATTTGTTGATATATTTATATACCTATGTGAAGGTAATTACTTTTTTTTAGATTGCTTATCACTTATTTACAATATTCTTTTCTACAGTGACGTATCTGGGAGAATGAGAATGCCGTGGACCCCCACCAAATTTAGAAAATCTATAGATTTTAAAATAAAAGGCAATATTTGATACATGTAAATAGAAACTGATTATATCCTCCTTGCCCATAAAAAAAATCCCAAAATCCATGTTTATAACACTACCTACCTAGATATATTATTCATAACTTCTTATATAATTTATATGTCTTACCAGTTATTCAACCAATTATTGTGTTTCCTTACTTGTTTTTTGCATACCTAACACTGTTTATTTTTAAACTTATAATTCATTACTTTTTGGATTGTTATTAAAATTGTGAGAATTTGTTTACAACAGACACTTGCAAATTGTTTATATCTTTTAAACAAACTTAGAAAAGGTTTAGTTGCATTCAATATTTATATTTTTATACTAATGTAGTTAAAAACTAATATTCAGGAGGTAGGTATGTAGATACCTATTTTTAATTTATTGTTGATTATCCCCTGAATTAATATATATTATTATTGTATAATATGTTGTTCATTATTTTAAGTACCTAGGTAAATATTTAATTTACATAAATAAGTAGGTACCTACTTTGATTTCTTGATAGTTTTTTTTGTATGATCTATGATAATATTAATATTAGTTTTTATTAAAGTGTTAGGTACTTACATAAAATAAAAATAAATTAAATTGTATATTATTAATTGGTTGAATTATAACTTTCGGGCCTAGAAAATAAATGCCTAAATATCAAAAAATGACACATGATATTTTCATCTGTATCTTTTTTCGTAAGTACTTCAAAACCATTATAATATATAATTTGGTATATAGGAAAAGAAATTAAATTCCATTATACCTATGGATATTTTATATCTGTTTATAATATAATTTACTGTATACCAACTGTCTAGCTGTAGATCCATCATGTAGATCAACTTTGATTTAAATAATGTACGCGTTTGGAAAATAGTTACTGGATAAATGGGAAAATGAAATATATAACTGAATTATTATAAAAGATATATAAGTAAAAGATTTAAGAGTAATGTTTTTGTTATTTTAACATTATTTTTTTTTCAGGTCTTAAATCTATTTATCGATAGAAATGCTCTAAGACATTTATAGTAAATACCCACCACTAATTTTTAAAATCTATATGACAAACCTATCTACTACTACTTGATGCATAAAACTGTGTTTACCTTTTTTTATTTTATATATATTTAAGAATACTACAATAACCTTCTTAATATAACACATTTTCTAAAATAACTTATAAATAATTGCCTTTGATCTTACCTCTGTTCTTACATGTTCACAAAACAGCAATGAGACTAGTTCAATGTATGTTTTAAAACTTTTAATTTAAATAAAATGCATTTATTAAATCTAAAAATATATCTATTGATTGATATAATTGTGCCAATTTGATTTTGAAATTACTTGGACCTTCTCTCTATATTCAATGTCAATACATTGGCTTAAATTGTTAGTAAGTAGTAATGGATTTACATCTCCCGTGTGAGGATCTTTCAATTAATGATGTGGTTCCTATTTGGAATCCTACTGCAGTAGCAAATGCTGAACGTCAAAGACTTCAAGTTGAAGGTATAATTTTCTAAATTTTCTTTAGGAATTGAGTTGTGTAAAATGTATTGGTACTAAATCTTAAACTAAAATATATGGATAGTGTGACTTTTTAATTTTATATTTCTGTTTTAATTAAATTATTTCAACAATATTTAAGTAATTAGTAAAATAATAATTATTTCCATAAGCACTTAATTGTTACCCTGTTTTAATTTATCATTATAGAAACAGATTTGTATACAAACTAAAGGTAGCTCTAGGTATATTCTATTCACAACTAGAACATACCAGTTCGTGTCTGCACAACTGAGTATTTAAATGATGCCAGATTGACTGAACCTTCACCACTGAACTAGTATTGGCTGATTATATATGCCATATATGTGCAAAATCAGATGTGTTTTTGTCCACTATTTGGTATGTTCTAATTCTGAATAGAGTATAACGGAGAATATAATGTTTACAGAGGCATAATTTTTTACTTTTAGTAAGTATGTTAATAAAATAATAATTCTATTCATAATTTGAATGAACCAATTAAAACTATAAATGTTTAAAAATAAGAATGTTAAGTCAAGTTTTTTTTATACCTATTTTTATATTTTAAATATAAAAGTTCTGACCAATATTATATTATTAATTTTAAATTTACTTAAGTTGATACCTATTTTAAAAATAATTTCTAAAATTAAGTAATTTATAAAAGTTCAATTAAACATAAGTAAAAAATTAAAATTTTCTGAGCTGAATTTTATAATTTTGAGTAGTAAAGTTGAATAATAAAATTGAGCAAAACTTATGTAGGTATAGTAGGCATTGTCTCAATGTCTCAAATGTAAAATTTTGAAAAAACAACTTTGTATACACCTGTCAAATGAAATATATAAACTCTCTCATACTTAAGTTCCTAACTTAATAAATAAATGTATCAAAAATAATTAGTACCATATTTATTTTAAATAAATCAACACAGGTAATAACTTTAAAAAAAAATCTTGTTTTTCAAGTCTTGTACTTATTGATTTAATATAAATACTTAATCTTAAATATTATAATATATTTTTGTCTTAAGTGATCCAATCAAAATATTCAATAAAATAATTGTTTTTATTAAGTACATACCTAATTAACATATATAATTTTGTTACGTTAGATTTTAATTGAAAAATAAACACTATTTATAAGTTTTACCAATAATTCTATTTTTATCTTTAATTTTATTCATGCCATATATCTGATTATGTAATTTCTTTATTTCTATTGAACTTGATCCAACCATTTTATTGAAATTTAAATATGCTCCTTCTGGATTAGCAATAGGTAAACTATGTTAATGAAAAAGCCTCAATTATAAAAATTAAGTTTGGTTTCATAAATTATTATAATGTATACGGATACACAATAAATACCTGTTACACATTTATATAAACATAGTTGAATTTTATATATACATATTACACATTTACATTGCATCTATAAAAAAATATCGGTCATAATGATTTATTTGATCCAGCAAATCTCCATAGTAGTGTGTATTAATCATGAAGATTAAACCAAATTACTTAAAATGTATTAAATAAAATTATGAATATTTTATTTATTTAGTTACTGTATTTATCTGTAACATAGTAATAAACAAAGTGTTTTAACTGTCACACATTAGAACACAATTGTTGTTTACATACCTAAATAAAATATTTAAGAAAAATATTTCTATTAATTTAATATTTTCAAATGAATGACAATGATAATAATGGACAATTTGTAGGAAACCAAAATTATAATATAGGTAGAGCTTAACTATACACATTGTCATATTATATTATTTGAATATTAAAAAAAAATGTTTATTGTACTTAAACATTTTTTTATAAACAAAATTAATAACACATAACTTAAATGAATGTACTTATTTATTTTAGATAAAGATGGTAGTAATGTTACTACAGTGGTGGCAAATCCTTGTCAGGGACCTGACCGACCATTGGAGGTGTCCTATACAGACACAATGGTTATTGGTAATGGAAGTTTTGGGGTTGTATACCGAGCCAAATTATGTGATACTGGAGAAACAGTTGCTATTAAAAAAGTTCTGCAAGATAAAAGATTTAAAGTGAGTACCTAATGCTTTTAAATAGATGTAATCAAATTACTTAGACCTAAATATTTTAATAATGTAAGTAATAAAATTATTGTGGTTTATATGTTTGTTTGTTTAGGTAAGTAAAAATCAAAATTATTTCAATCTTAGATTTTTTTTAAATGGTTCACATTTAATGTAATCATTGTGCAATACTTGGTATTATTGGTATATTATCAACACTTTAAACAAACCTAATAATATTTAATAGCATATAAACACTGTTAAATTTACATGAAATATTTTTTCACATTTATTAATGTTCTACATTATTTCAGAATCGTGAACTACAAATAATGAAACGTCTAGACCATTGTAACATAGTGAAATTGAAATTTTTCTTTTATTCAAGTGGTGACAAAGTAAATTCATATAATTCAATAAATGTGTAAATATATTTATGTGTATTTTTAATTTGTTATTATTATTTTTAAATATTAATTCAGAAGGACGAGGTTTACCTAAATTTAGTTTTGGAATACATACCAGATACTGTGTATAAAGTTGCTCGGCATTACAGCAAACTAAGGCAAACTCTTCCGATCAACTACATAAAGGTTTATTACTTTTTAATTCTATCTAACTATCAATAGATTATCACTTTATTTATAATTTTATTTTATAGTTGTACATGTACCAGTTATTCCGAAGTTTGGCATATATTCACTCATTAGGCATATGCCATCGTGATATTAAGCCTCAAAATTTGTTATTAAATCCTGAAACAGGGGTTTTGAAATTATGTGATTTTGGAAGTGCTAAAACTCTAATCAAGGGTGAACCTAATGTATCTTATATATGTTCAAGATATTATCGAGCACCTGAACTGATATTCGGTGCTATAGACTACACAACAAAAATTGGTAATTTTTTTCATGTATTTAATTTTTTTTTTTATGCAATAGTGATATAATTATATAATTAGTTAAATAATTGTATGTACATAATACATAATACAAAAATTAATAAAATATTGATTTCATAGGTTTAATCAAAATAAGTTATTATTTATTAAGATAACTAGTGATACAAAAACTAATTTAATACTTGTGTAGAATAATAATAATTAAATTATGATAATTATTTTTAAATAATTGTTTGTTTATAGAATTTCTTAGAGTTTTTTCATTGAAATTAATAACACTTAATATTTAAAATTCATGTAGTAATGTATATAATTTAAGATAAATTTTTTTGGTTATAGTTCTTATAATGTTCAATTAATCATCTTAAATTATTTAAGAGGGTTTTGGTTGGTTCATAGTGTTTAAATGATATAATTCTGATACTAATTTAATATTTGAAGTAAGTATGAATGCCTCAATAAAATTATTAAAAATTAATGTTTACTTATGACTTGATCTATGTAAAAAATATTTGTATAACTATTAACTCAAAAAGTACCTTATAAAAAAAAAAAAAAAAATGTATATTGATACACTCATTATGAAAACTATATTAACATTAGGAAATTTATTTTATTTAGTCAAGAGATAGTAAAAATTATTTTTATACATTCATCAATTCAATTATAGGGCAAACAAATTGCATGTAGAATATTATATCTTTACTAAACAATTAAAAATATGTGTATTTCTAAACAATTTTTCTATTAGAATCTTGTTCCTAATATCAATTTCAGGAGTGGTTTTTAGTATCAAATTTTGTCTAGTTGGTGCTTCTAAGTCATTATCTAATTTTACTTGTAGTTTTCTTTATAATTATATAATTAAAAAAATATGTAAAATAATATTGCTTTTGTATTTTGATTTTGTCTTTTATTTTATTCAGTTAAAAATAATTATAGACTTGCATATTACATTTTCACCAAATATACTAATAATAAGTTAATGAAAAATAATATAAATAATAAAGTTAATGTAATATAAATTATATTAACTTTTTAGGTGTACAATTTTCAAATTATTTTGCTCATTTTTGATATATTTATAGCCTTTTAAAACTGTTTACAAGGTCCAATTTAAGTTCTACTTAATAGTATAAAAATATCGATTGAGGTGTAATCTATTCAATTTTTTTAGTCAAAATTATGATAACAATCTTAGAAAAATAAGATTAACTGGACATCGTTCAGAATCGTTTTTGGTTTATTATGTTTACTAAGCTTAACAATTTATATATTCTATAAGGATCTTATGAAACCAACTAAGTGTGTGTCTCATTAACTTAATAGTATTTATGTATATTGTATTTTAATATATTTTGTTTAAAATAATTATTTTTGTTTGGAAGTGTTTATTAAGTGCTACTTTTTTGATTTTTTTTTTTTTTCAATATTTTTTAGAAAAGTTAGAAAATTAGAGCAGAGATTTATAAATATTGTTATTAATTTTAGAAGATAAATATGAATTATTCATATGTATGAAAAATGCCACATAAATATCTTTATTGCATTTTTAAGACCTTTTGATATCTCATATGATAGGGTACATAATATTCAAAATGTTCATGTATAAAGCTACAATTAAATTATTTTTTTAACTTTTGGACTAACAGTTATATGACAGTTA
This sequence comes from Cinara cedri, assembly GCA_902439185.1. NCBI lineage: Eukaryota > Metazoa > Arthropoda > Insecta > Hemiptera > Aphididae > Cinara > Cinara cedri. The sequence continues at coordinate 1,262,341 of CABPRJ010000013.1, forward strand.
ACGTGACATTTTTTTGTATAACTTAATCAAAATCTATACGAATATTGCACAATGTTTGGCCTGTAATATACAACCAGACATTCAGAATTACATGACAGAATTATAAAGGTTCTATTTTTGTCATTTTGGCTTCAAATTAAATATAAAATATTTTGAATAATTTGGAATTATTATTATTGGAACAAAGAATATAAGAGATTATTGTATCCTAAGTACAATTAGTTATTATTTCGCCAAATGAAAAAAAAAAAAAGTTATTATTTGTATGGAAAATGATATACTTATAATTTGTAATACATGGGAATAAATATTAAATTTATAAAAACTTCATTTTGTCCATAAATAACAGTAAAATGAAGAAATTGTTAAATTTCTATATATAATTGAACCATATTTTATATTTTGAGCTACTAGAGTAATATAATAAAAATAATTTTATTAATTTTCAGTTAAAATATTAAATATTGATTTTTCAGATGTGTGGAGTGCTGGTTGCGTATTAGCAGAACTAATGTTAGGTCAGCCCATCTTTCCAGGTGACTCAGGTGTTGATCAATTAGTGGAAATAATAAAAGTTCTAGGCACCCCAACAAGAGAGCAGATTAGAGAAATGAATCCCAACTATACAGAATTTAAATTCCCACAGATCAAATCCCACCCTTGGTCAAAGGTAAGTGTTTAGCTTTTACTAATGTTTACTTGAATAATTAAACTAACATATTATTATGAAAAATTTTGTTAAATGATACTCTTGAGTTTGCTCATCTCTTTGTCTTTAATTTATACCTCTATCAACTTTATTTAAAAAAAGAAATTTTTTTTATAAATTGAATTAATAAAACGATTTAAGAAGAAATAATTTAGAAATAAACATTATTTTATTTAAGGTGTTATTACTATCTAGTACTAATTTATGTATATGTCCAATATAACAAGTTGACAAAATAAATTAATTTAAAATTATAACTTAGCTAGTTTATTGATTTTAATTTTTTTAATCCAGGTTGTTGAGGAATAAAAATTTAAAAGATGTTTGAGCAAGTTCATTATATAGGGTTTTCCAATTTCTTAACCTTTGTAAGCATTATCTAATTTAATTAACGAAACCTATATTTTTCTACATAAAATATATAAAACTAACTTTCACATTTTTAATGTTTCTGTTTTTTTTATTTTTATTATTATTTTTCTTCTTCTGTTATTATTTTATAAAGACATGTTAGAGAAAATGTTTTCGTTCATTTTTAATGAACTCTATTATTCCTTGCAGTTAATGCTTCAACGCATGTCATTCCCAAAAAACAACAATGTCCATCAAAAAATTAGAGTAAGTCTTAAAATGACTTTATTGAAGCTGTTTGAATATCTAACCAGTTTTTATCTTGTTCAATTATGATGTAACCTCTTGACACTCTTTATAATGAAAGAGTTTTAACAATTTGCCCACAGATGTTATACAATTTAATTATTTTACAAAGATAATTTCAGTTTTTGCATAATAAGTATTTATTTGGTATGTTCTTTTGATAAATTAAAAATATATACAAATATATTTGATCGTAAATGTGATATTTGACTTGTAAGTTATTGCTACATTTGAAAGTTAATGTAGAACTTAAAATAAATTAGAGCTCTAACGTGTCTTTTGAACTGTTATATTTATTTTGTTTTACATAATAATTTAACTCCAATGAAGTGTGTGTTTGAAGCGAATATTCTATGTGTTAACATAAAGGCGTCATTTGTAAAGGTTTTCCGTATGCGGACACCAGCAGAAGCTGTTGAACTGGTGTCAGTATTACTTGAATACACTCCATCACTTAGGGTGTCTCCACTGCAAGCTTGTGCTCATGCTTTCTTTGATGAACTAAGAGATCCACTTCATAGATTACCGAATGGGCGAGCATTACCACCACTTTTCAATTTTACACAATTGGGTAAGAACATAATTTAAAATCATTATGAGTTTTTTGTATAGTAGATATATATTAATAGACAAATTTTACACTTGATTATAAAATGTTGTGGTTGATTATAATGTATTATTATTTAGAATTGAGTGCAGCTGGATCTTTAAAATCTGCTTTGATACCTAAACATGTAAAAGATTCTGTAGGAAGTGGCAATGAAGCATCTGCTGCTAGTGGTGGGTCGTCTACTCCGGAATATGTCTTTCCAGACAGTCCAAATCATCCTTCATCATCGACTACTTCTAGGCAACCATCAAATGAAATAGTTTAAAAGGTAAAGTGGTCAATATAAAATTTGTAAATGTATAATATTAGTTTTGGTTTATCCAATTTTATTTTAATCTGGTTATCCAAAATTATAATTGCACATACAACAAATTTGATTATTTATTTTAATAAATCATGCTAATAATTTTATTATTTTCACTCATCTTTTGACCATCTTTGCTTTGTGTTTACATTGGCTTCAATTATTTTTCTTGACATTAATTTTGGTGTAGTGAAGTGATTTAATTTTAATAATGTTTATAAAAATAATATATAGTATATCTCATTCTAGTAAAAAAATAATTATTCTTATCATTCAAAGATTTTATGATTAATTTTTACCAAGACTCAAATTTATTACTCAAAACATAAATTTAAATAATTTGTATTTTTGTATTTAAAATGGAATTTTGTTTCTACAAAAAGAGGAAAATATTTATTTAATAAATTGTTATATCATAAATGTATATTATTTCTTAATAACAGTTAATTGTACATTTGATGATGATATATTCTACTAACTTAACCTACATTCTAAAAATATAAGGAATAAATATTTAATAAAAACATTTATGTAAATACACATTATTTGATATAATTATCTGGACAATACCAGGTGATCCATTTAAGTGGGTACTCTCATTATCTTGGAAAGTATTACTTTTTTTGAAATTCATTTTCTAGTACATTTATTAAACAAGGAGCTCTACAGTTTTATATTTATGTGATTTTTTGCCATCTTCATTTTTAGAAGTGAAACCTTTCCCTACTTTTGATTTACAAATGGCAACCTACATTTAAAAGTCCACAGATAGATTGAGTATTAGTTAAAATAAATTTTAATGTTGACATTTTTGATTTTTGTCAAGCCGTTAGTGGTATTTTCCACTTTTAAGTTTGGGTCAGAGGAGAGTAGTGGAGTATCATTTATGTGGTTATACGACATACAGCGGGTTAATAATAAACCATTACTCTTCACTAACCTAAACTTAAAAGTAGAATATCTCATCAACAGCTAGCTTGACAAAAAACATAAATTTTAACACTAACATTTATTTTAACTAATACCCCTAATCTATTTAAGGACTTTTAATATATAGGTTCTCATTTGAAAATCAAAAGTCGGTAGTTGTTTTATCCTCAAAAATAAGGGTGACAAAAAATAACATAAATATAAAATTGTAGAGCTGCTTGTTTCCTAAATGTTTTAGAAAATTAATTTTGACAAAATTTTATATTTTTCCAAAATATTGAGTGCCTGGTAAGTGATGAAAATGAAATACTTAATATTGCAAGAATGTATACACTACATTATTAGTAACTCCATTTTGTTTGTTAAATCATAATAATAAACAATAATATCATCATTCTATTACAAAGTTAATAGTGGATCATAGATAATAGAAGTATAATAGATATTTATTTTATTTACTAAACTTTCCTACAAAATGGTAAATTAATAATTATTTCTATATAACAAATGTTATTTATTGTAAAATATTGTGTCCTATAGTAGTTTTAATATTTATCTCATTTGTTTAATATATTTTGTGTCTATTTCTATTTTCTACATAAAAATAAATTGTATTTATTATTTAATTATACATATCGCCTACTGTAACAAAAAGATTATATCGCTACATATTCAAATAGATAAGGTTAGACTTAAAAGTTTAAATAAGTGAATACTTTTTTTGTTGTAATAAGTGATATAAATCATTTGCATGTAGATAACAACTATTTTTCCTATATAATACTATAATTCCTAAATTACTCTTAAGCAAATATCTTCTGCTGATTTTAGTATGTTTATAATGAATGTTTTTGTTTTATTTTGTTGTATACAGTACGACCAAAAATATGCCTTGGCAATCAAACTACACACAAACTTATTAAGGTAATGTATATGTACACCAAATAAAAAAAAAAACTTATTACAAACTTGTCATATCTGTGTATTGTTTTTATATTTGTTCGAAAAAAAATGCAAAGTTTTATTTAGGTTGTCGACTTTGTTATTAGGTAAATTTTTTAATACCTAAACTTCAATACCATAATGAAATAGATTACACAATTTTAAAACATTTTTCATGGCCATTTTCATCCTACTAACAACTATTTTTTGTCTTTTTGTTGATTACAATTTTAAAAAAAAATTATTATTGGAACTAATATTCAGTCTTATTATAATCAAATATATTATGTTTTTGTTTTTCTCCTTTTTTTTTATGTAAGAAATTTGTTTTTTTTTTTCAAAGGATCTCGTCATAACGTGTAGCCTTTTAAAATTCAAATTCAAATTTTAAACTAGTACTCCCATTACTTGCCTTTTGTGTTATTTTTAAGTCCAAAGATAATTTTATAAACAATTAAATGTGTATTTTAATATAATATACTGTAATGTCTAATAAATTTATGTAAATATAGTGCAAATTCATACAGTTCTGTAGTGTGTTACATGTTGCAATATGTATACATGCAAAGGGGTAGGTCTAAAGCTTTTTATAATTTGAATACGTAGTTGTAACAATCTAGACAACCAGTCTTAAACTTTTTAAAAAATTACAGATGATTTTGTATATATGAAATTGTGCAGTGTTTTCAAAAACTTATTGCATAGATAATTTTTATTTTCTTTGTACACTCAACGTTCCTTTTTTTTTTTTTTTTTTTTTTTTTGGTAGGCAACTTGTAAATTTAATTAGTTTATATTATAATGAATATATTCAATATTAATATTATTGTCCAGAATATCAACATTATTGTTGAATTATTATAAAAGTATATATTATGTACCTCTAAAAACCATAATAATATTACTTAAGATAGTTTCATTGTAGTAAAAATATATTAACTTGTTTAGGTTACGTTTGTTAAAATTCAGTGACTATAATATACTAAAAACACCTATTGTAATATATTGTGCTTCCGTATCTTCTATTCTTTTTAATAAAATAATTTTTTTTTAATTGGTTCAATGTGTATTATTTGTCAAAAAAAAGAAAAATCATTCCAACGTAAAATTGTTTTAATTTTATTAATGGTATGTATATTAACTTTTTTTGCATTTAATTTGCTAAAGTTATTTTTTTGTTTATTTACATATTTTTTGTTCGTACTCAAGGGTTCCGCTCTTTTCTCAGGACAGTTAGAAATATTGGAAAGAAAACACTTTTTTATATGAAATACTTACAATTTTATTAATTTTTAATTAATTAACTCTAGAATGTGAAATTTTTGAAAGCCAATGTAATGGTATTTACATGTCTGTACAAATTAATTACCTATTATTACACAATCAATTTTATTAGCACATAATATTCTCTTATCTATTCAGATCACTATTATTATGTGTGTATAATGTAAAAATTAGTAATTGTGTGTAAGATTCAATTATAAATATTGATTTTGTTTTTATTTGCTAAAATTATTTAGACAAAACACAATAGTGTGCATTCTGGGCATTGTATCTCATAGTATATAAAAATAATATACTATTAATTCAATTTGTATGTTGTTAATTGTAGACTCATTGTGTTTAATATTAACAGCAATACATTTTGTTTATAATATATAAAATATTGTATGAACAAACTCATATATATGCAATATTATTGTTGTTTTGTTTTTTTTAATGCTAATGTTAAGATGTATAACCGAATAGTGATGGATGTTGTCAGTCATTGGTGACTCAATAATAATGTTACTACTAATAATTATACCGATTATATCATATTTGAATATAACTTTACATTCAACAGCTATTTTTTTTGTAGTTTATTTTGTTTTCTTACAATTGTTTAATCCCCACTTTTAGAAGAAAAAAATCTGATGATATAACACTGTTCAATTTTTTTTGTAAACTTGATTGCTGTCAACATTCATCAACTGATCATACACCTTAAAAGCATTTAAAAAACAAATCCCTTTATTTACTGATACTGCTACTGTTGCATAGATAGTTAGAGCTCAATGTTGTTATATTAAAGAACAATTATTAGATGCGCAGATACTTTATATGAGTATTGTGTAAAAGTGTAAAGTATTTATCAATAATATTGTATATATAAAATATATATATATATATTGTAAAACATTGCATAGACGTACCTATAGTTCTGATTTTTTGTATTATTATTTAATCATATAAACTATTGTACAATGTGCAATTTTTTAATATTAACTTTGATTTTTATTTCAATCAGTTCATATATATATATATATATATATATATATATATAAATGTTTGTATTTTAGCGTTTTTTTTTTTTCGATATAATGTTAAAAATTAATAAAATGTATACAAAAATATTGAAACTATGTTCTTGTCTCTCTAAACTTTTTTCTGTGGCATGTACTATTTTTTTATTTAAAATAATATTGTTATGCTTACAATGAAAACCATCCTTATTATTTCAGTTTTTTTTTTTTTTTTTCTGTTATGGAAAAACAATTTACAAAAAAAATATCATAAATATATATTTATTAGAAATGTATAATAATATTTATATTAATTATAAATAATGACAAAATATCAGATATGTTTGTATTAGACGATGTTTATAGAATGTAATATAATATTTAATGTCAAACCGGGAAATTTTACAAAAACCAACTTTTTCGTTATAGTTTGTAGCTTGATATAATACTGTGTTAAAACTAAATTATAGAACTGTTTACATATTTATATATATATATACATATAATATACACATAAATTTATAATGTGTATGATTGTAAATGCACATTATTATATTCCTATGTGTAAATGTATATATTATATTTATATATATAATATATACTTAAGTATTGAAAAATAAATAGTGTATGTATATTATAACTGTATACCTGATATATACAATGAATTTTTGATTATTATTAATTTAATTTTTAAAAGAATCGGCTTTATAGTTGATCAGAGATTGGTTATGATTAAGGTTTGTTCTAGTCCTAATCCTGATAATTATTTGGTCCATGTAGTGCACTTTGTTACTAAAAAGAAATAAAATTAGCCTTAGTCTTGGTAATACTAAAATTTTTGAAAAGTAAAGATAAGCATACCGATCTTTCTGAGGAACATTCCTATTAAAAATAGATTACACTGATTAAAAAAAAAAAAAAATGATTTTGTTATAAATACATATTCAAAATAAAGTCCCTATTCATTTTTTAAATCTCTATGACAGTAAATTAAGAATAAATAAATGTTATTATTTAATGGTGCGAAATTGTTTTGATGTTGACAGTGAGAAGGGTAAAAATAAGTCATGTATACACATATGTGTTTATACAGAAATTTTGTATGATATTTATACTTATGCATGTAACCAATATTTGTATAGCTGCCTGGAACATCACAAATTATCTAATTGATAAAACAGAAATTGAAAATATGTACATCTCAATTATTCGGTAAATATTTTCTTATTTTATTTTTGATTTCAGACTTGATAAGATTAAATACTTAATATATTGATGTTACATAAATTGAGTCTAGTAAAACCAAGATAATAATATAGAAAATTTTAAATGATTAAAATGCCTAAAAAAACTATAAATATTTTAAAAATGTAGCTCATGTCTAGAAATGACTAATATAAGTTTTTTTTAAAATTGCAAGACTTATTTTTAACTAAATAACAAAAAAAAAAAAAAATTAAAACAATGAAACCATACATTTTGTAAATTGTATTCCTATTTTAATCTTAATTATTCAGACAACTAAACAAAAAATGAAAATATGATCTCCCAATGCAATATACCATTCAACAAAAAAATTATCTTGAAATTTTATGTCTTGGAGTAAGTTGTTATTAATAGATTTAAAAAAAAATCTGTTCATAATCTAAAATTAAATAATTTATTTTGTACAATTTTTTAAAAGGCATATCTTTGCTCTTGATTTCTTTTATTATTGATTTGAGCTCAAAAAATTACCATAAACAGTGATACTTTAAAATTATTATTTATTTTTTTATTACTTCTTAAATAGTTCCATGTTAAGTATTACAAAACAAAACCTAAATACATTGAATATTCTTTAATATACCAAAAATACGATTTAAGATGACACTATAGTTAAACGTGCTGTCTCAGTCAATATATTATATATAGGTAAATCGATGATTAATGAATATTACAAATGCCAGCAAATTTGAGTTCAGCGAGGATAATTTTGAGCTGTTGGTTTTAATATTTTAGTGAATTGAGTAATTATGATACATAAAGATAAGACAATTATCTGTACAATGTTGATCCTTTTATTTTCGATGTTTTAATTTTTAAGAAATATTAGCATGTGAAATATCAAAAAAATAACATGAAATAGTTTAAAATATGCAACATAAATATTACTTATTATCATTTAGAAAGTAATTGTTATCCTATTTTGCAACTTTTAGGTACCTAATATAAAAGGGAAAAAACACGGCATTTTGCATTTTTTTTATTCTTTAGTTCTATTTATTCTAGAGTGGTATGAGGGAACTCTGATGTTAATTAAAGCTGGTAGTTTGGTATTATCAATGTTGCCGTTGCCGTTTACCTAATCAAAGATAAAAATATTACACGATAGTGATAATACTAAAACGCAGCCGATCAATTTATATTAATTTTCAGATTACAATTATTTAAAAAAAACATATAAATATTTATCAGAATTATATTAACCTAATAAATAATCTAAAATTGAAGTAAACAATATACAACTGAACGATTAAAACGCTGTAGTGTGAATAAGGAATCTCCCATTTTGTATACAATTCTATGGTGACACACAGCTGATTTATTATATATTTTTATGACTATAGTATACGTAAAGTACCAATTTGTTTTGCAGCAAAGAAAGAGTATACAATTTATCTACATGTCGATAATAATAACTGATGTATATAAACGTTGATTATGAGTCTGTGAATGGTGTACCTAATATTTTTATATTTATTATAAAATAAGCAGATATCTAGTTTAAATAATTGTAATGAAATATTTGTTTTCTAATAAATGTCGACAAATGGCAAACTACTTTCAATAAGCAACTCTTTAGTCAACCAAAAATAAGTAAGGAAATAATATTTAATTGTGAGACATAAATACAAATTTCTTTTTCTAGTATCATATATTATAAAACAAAATATAATCAGCAATCAGAAATTTTATTGAAAATAAGTTATATTAAAAAAAAAAAAAAAAAACAATGTGTATTAAATAAATTGACAAGTATTTACCATGTTTATAACGGAAGTTTCTTCACAAATAAATTACACTCAATACAAAATCATATAGTCATTGAATTCAATACTCTCTATCAAACCAATCATTATAATACAAATTTACTTATGGCTTAAAATGTATTTCTTAATTAATGTAGAAAAATAATAACATGGTACTATTTATCACATTTGAATTTATTTTATTTTTACATGGTATAATCATTACAGTATAATCAATTAAATTATCGGTAATTCTTAATCTTAATATATATATATATATATATATATAGAGAGAGTAAAATAAACAAAAATTGGCATTCATATAACTATTATGGTGAATTAGATATTACTTACCTAACCCATAATAATGAATATAAGACTTAAATTTAATAATAAAAAAACAAAAATCAGGAACTAATAAAACAGCTAAATGGTATAATACCCAAAAGTAATTTAAGACACCAAAATATGATCACTGCAGTACATCATATACATAACCATTTTCTTTTTGGTATTTAACTCCCTCTTTATCTAAATTAATTTGTAGAACATTTCATCAAAAGTCCAAAATCCATTCATCTGCTGAATACTCTCACTTATCAACTGTCGAAACATAGGTTTTAAAAAAATTACCTCAAAGCTGGTTAACAAATCTTAATTTATAATTAAGATTTACACCAATTTAATATACTCAGTTTTGAGGAGGGTATTTTAGTAAATACCTAGATAAGTAATTAGTTATAAAATAATAATGAATCGTAAAACAGGCTTTATTGTAGCACTTGGATACAAATGATATGATATTATTAGTTATGTTTAGAATTTTTTTTATAAAGCATTATATTATATATTAATTAAATTTTATTTAAAAAGTCTAAAAGTTGTTTTTAATAATATTACAATCACAAGATAATTTAGATGAATATACAATTTAAAATAAAATATAATTTGGTTTTAAGCAAAAAAATTAATAAAAATATGGATAATCAATAATTATTCCTGTTAATTTGTCGGTACCTACTACGAATGTAGTTTTCTAATTTTCACTTTGTGTTTTAATCAAACTTTGTACTTTCATTACCCAAAGTGTACTACCTGATTCTAATTTTTAATGTTTTTTACAATAATTGTACATTTCTTAATATTTTAATGAAAAATAATAAAAAAAACTTACTAGAATTATTTAATAGTAAGTTATTTATGTTACATTGTAATATTTCATAAATATATGAACTAAGCTATTACTTAGAATAATTTAAATTTATTTCTTTTAACAAACTTACATAAATAGCGATTTGTCACATCATTAATTGTCCCGGTTTATTTTTTTAGTAAATACTATGAATATGGTTTTTTATTTTCACTTCAAAATTTGTATTTTTACTATATTAAGAGTATTACCAAGATTATAATTTTTACTACACATTCTACAATATTTTTTATGTACCTATGTATTATCCAATATTAATAATTTTTATTATTATTTGTGTATCAAATTCAAGTTAACAGGTAAATGATCCTTTACATTATAATTGCTCATTTGGTATAATTTTAAAAAAACTTGCTAGATCATTTAATATGTTCCTAATATTACATTTTGCAATTATAAATTAAGCAACAAATAGTATTGTAATAAAATAACTTTAAATTGCGTGTGAGAAACTTAGGAGCAATAATACATTAACAAACAAAAGGTTGAGTACATTAATCAGATTTCGTATTAAACAAGTGAATATCATATAACACTGTTATTAATTATTTTTTTAAACAACGGAAAGATAAAAATAATAAGAAACTTTTAGCTAAGTGCATTTTACATGTAGACAATATTTTTACTATCTACCTATTAATGATGGGACAAATCAACATTTAAGTCTAGATGTTAAAAAAAATAATTAATAATAAAAATAAATATTCAGTCCATATTTTTCGATGAACATTTTTATTCATCTGTAGATGATCTGCTTTTCTTTGTCTCAGTAGTGTCCACATTATCTTCAGCCTTTCTTTTAAGTTCCAAATTTGTTTCATTTCCATCATCTTCAATTTCAAAATCACCTTTGGCATCATCTTCAATTTCAAAATCACCTTTGGCATCATCTTCAATTTCAAAATTATCTTTGGCACCATCTTCAATTTCAAAATTATCTTTGGCATCATCTTCAATTTCAAAATTATCTTTGGCATCATCTTCATTATTCTCATCTTGGCTATCAGCTGGAACTTCAGCTGATTGTTCTTCAATAATGGATAAAGTATTATCTTCAGTAATTGAACATACATTCGTTATCTTAATACAGGTTTCCGAAGCATCATTGACTGCACCCGCGTCAACAAATAATTCTGTTTCTTCAAGTTCTTCTTCCACACTGCTGAAATTATCTTCATCAGATTCATTTGCCATTTCTTCGTTGGATGATTCTTCTTGCTTGACATAAATAAATTTGTGATCTTCTCCGTCAATATGGCACTCATCATCATATTCTTCTTGTTCAAAATCATCTTCTTTGTCAACATCATCAGAATTATTGAAGAGTTCAAATTCTGGCTGTTCATCGGAAACTTTCATTTTATGGTGTACTAACATTTGTACACGATAATTTTGTAAAAAATCATCAACTGAAATTTTCGATCCATGTAAAATATTGGCTTCGGAAAAAGTTTTAGAATAAAGATCCAACTCATCGTCTTCATCACTGGATATTATCATTCGACCATCAATAAGAACGTCAGGAGCGACAATATTCAATCTTTGCCTTAAAACCAAATCTTCAAACTGTCTAATTGTGAATGTGAATGTATTTACGGCTAGAACAATATGACCTTCAGTAGAACAAGTTGTACAAGTGGGACTAGGTTTTTGTACAATTTTGTCTTTGACTATGATTTCCCCTTTATGATTTGGCATACCTCTAAGGTATACGGTTTGACAACGTGGATACTTACCTTCAAGTACTCGCAAACCATGTATCACTATTTGGCCACCTATAATTGCATTTGCAGTAGGTATAGCAGGTATAATATTTCCAGCCATTGACTTAATATTAAAATGGCTTTTGATTTCGATACCGAATATAACTGATCGAATATTAGTGGAGGCAACTACAAAATTCATGAAATCGTCATCATCCTTGTCCCAATTTAAATAACCTTTCTTAGATTGATCCAATTTTTCTTTGATGGATGTTATACTATCAATAAACATTGATATATATTGAGGGAGTGTCAATATTTTGCTTTCTTCCTCATGAGCATATTCAGATTTGACTCCATTAAGATAAACGTAATCTAATTTCCTTGGTTTGATACTTTTTGATTTGTATAAATCTCTCATATTTAAAAGATAATCAATATCATCATAGAATATCTTTTTGAATAACTTTTGACCATCGTAGTTATTTGCCTTGGCCCAATCACGGGCTGATAACTTTTCCTCGGTTTCGTCTTCAGTTTCTTCCATAGATACCAACTCTTCTGTATTTTCTCCAAACAGCTGACTAAATAAAAACTTAGCCCAGATGATGCAATGAATAGGTTCCTTTGGTGTGTTCCTTATGGTGCACATCGGGTAATCTTTAGGTACAGGTTTTGGGGAGCATTCATAACAAAGACTGAAATCTTTCTTAATGAATTCCACTTGTCCGCTATAACCCATTGTTCCAGATTCTATGAGGGGGATGTCACATGAAAGACACATGCGATTAACATGGCTGCGAGCTCTTTTGTTGTCCAAAGCATTTATTACTAATTTAAATTTATTAAAAAACGCAGAGCCATATTTTGTATCCATAATATCTCCATAATGAGAATTTATATTTACATTAGGATTAAATCGTAAGACACTTTCCTTAGCTGTATGCGATTTAGGTTTACCTACAGAATCTTTGCTGAATAAAAACTGACGATTCAAGTTGCTGATTTCTATTGTATCCAAATCGATGACTTCCAACTCGCCGAATCCCATTAACACGAGGTTTTTGAGTACCTCGCAACCAATGCCCCCGGCACCAACCAGTAGGATTTTCGAAGTCTTGACAACATTTTGCATACTGGGCTTAAAGGCACCCACAATATTTGCGGCCATGATCTTAATAATAATAATAATAATAATAAACAATTTGGTGGAAGTTAAATATTAATTAACAATATATTAATACGGATTACTTACCAATTTAAAACAACGCTGAGCAATGAACAAAATTTGACGTTCAAACACGTGTTTACTTAGTGTTCGACGTTGATGAAGAGAAAAACATGAAATGACAAACAAAACAAAGAATACGACACACAAGTACACACGACACACTACTACGAAATGCCAATTTACGGACTGCAGTATAGCGGTAGACGCGAGACGCCGCGCTTAACAATATGGCGGCTATAAGCAAAAGCTTGGGGCGAGCGTCAAACTTGATGACCAATCAAAAACGATCACACTTAGAGACGCTCACTGGTCACACTGGTCAGAGAGGTAACCAATTTACTAACCATCTTTCGTGGAGGAAAAAATGAAACCATAATCTAGGCGTCACGATTAATGGAACTATAGGTAGTGCTCTAGTCGACAGAATGATAAGAAGGGACCAACTGGTAGATGGGCACTATGATAGCATTAGAATAATCTTTGATTATATACAATGGATGAAGCATAAACCTGATATGTTAATTGGTCTATAGGATGGAGCCACAGCTCAATATTTCGATGTATCTGTTAGCGACGAGTTGTCAAATGAGTTGCCTTTAATACGCATGCGTGTCGGCGAATAGTCTCATATTTATCCCTGATGTGATAAATGTTAAATAACTGATAATAATATACATTTTAATTAAATAAAAACTTGAATTTACTGAGTTGGTTATAAACTGAAATCTGTGCAAAGTATCTATAATGCATTATAAATAACAACAAAATAAATATGTTAATAATTTGAGATAAATATGAGACTAGTCGACGGTGCGCATGCGCACTAAAGGCTACTTACCTATCGAGTAGTCGTTAACATGTACATCATCGATATGTAATTATATGTAGTCTTTGAGCTGTAGCTATCATTATATTATTATTATATATATATATATATATATATATATATATATATTATTAGTATATGACCTAAAATATTGACATTATTATATTATTATAATTGATTCCATTGTAGTTGTTCCCTAAGATTTATAGGTTGTTTTGTTTTCGATTATATAATTCCTTATTATCATTTTTATTTAATAAAATAATCAGCGAATCAGTGTGACCCCACCAGATTATTTAAATTTCTTTAGTTAAATGTTAAATCATTGAACATTGGTTTCACTGATTATAAATAATAATTACAACTATTTTTTAAATATTAACGTTATTTAAAATTTAACTGTCTAGTGCTTACTGCTCAGTGAGTTTCTAGTAGTGTTTGCAGCATTGAAAATCCTTCCCATTGCCTATCGCCCAGTATTGTCTGCAGTCCTATACCCTATGTATAGTTTCTTGTGTGTTTATTGTACAATATTGAGATCCAGATGACTGACGTCGGTATTTGATGTCTACAACAATTAAATATAGAACTTTGATTAGTAAGTTTTAAGTAATTCATTTTTTTTTATACAATAGATGTTTGTTTACATACTTTTATTTTTTCAACAATAGATACATTGTTTTGAAATATTTTGACTTAATCAAGAAAAGTTCAAACAATTCAACGTCCTTGTTAAACTTTCACTAATGTAAGTAATAGATATGTAATAATGAAAAGTAAAAAGGTTTGTAAAAATATAAATATGGTAGAACTTAAAAATAAAGAGGACATTTTTAAAGAGTTACCTACTGCTTTATTATTTTTTTCCTAATGTTTAGAGAAATTTGAAGTTGTGAATTCGAAGAATGGTAAAGAAATCAATTAATAAGTAATACAATTGTTTTATTTGCCTACCATGTTAAAATTCTAGGGTTATCTATAATTGTTCTTGCATTTTCCTGGAATTGTTGGGTGGCAGTGACAACTAAATTAAAATATTCTAATTTAATTAGTTAACACTACAAAATTGCATGCACTCTGATACCAAATATATTAATATTTAAATTAGGATAGAAAAAGATTGTATCATTAAAATAAATATATAAAGAAATTAAACACTGGTGATTAACTGCTGACAGTCTAAGGCAGTTATTAGAGAGATTTATGAAAAAAATTTGGTGTTGTATATGTGTTCTTTAAAGGGTTTTTGTTAAAGAAATTTATCTAAATGCTATAAAACAAACTGTTATTTATTACGAGTTTATGTTGCACCGTTAATCTTCATGTCGGGGCCGATAGAAGATAATCTGTTAATAATAAAATTATATTGATTCAAATATTGTAAATAAATTTTTAAAGTATTTGGAGTGTTATCAAAAAAGCAACAATGTCATCAGAGCTTTGTAAATTTATATTTTATTTGATCCATATTAGAATCGTTTGATCATAAGATATATATGGATAACAACTATTGCATAGTTATACTTTAATGTACTAGAAATACCAAGAACTCGTATTTGAATCTTTTAGTCATATTGTTATAAATATAAATAAATCTGTATTTATGTTGTGAGTACAACATTGCAGGTATAAACAATTATTTGTCTGTGTTTGAGTATTTATTTTAAGTGTTTATTTAATTTGGCCAGCTTATATTCATTATTAAAAAATTAATATTAAATCCTTTTTGTGTATTTATATTAAGATATTAAAATTTTAAAATGGTTTTTTAGTTTTTAAATTAAAACCATTTAACTTGATTTGTTTCAATTGAAATTAAATCTAGTTTTGTTTATGTGATAGATCATGGAACAAGAATTATATGAGATACAATTACAACTAAAAACAAAAAATGCTTTTATTAGTGAACTCCAAAATGATGTAATGCAACTACAACACGTTGAAGATGAAAATATTGACCTTAAGTCAGAAATTGTATCCAAAGAAACAGACCTAAGGCAATGGGCTCTAAAGGTAAGACATTTTTAAAAATAAATTAAACTAGTATAAATTTACGTACTTAAAAAATTGTAAAATAAAATTCAATTATAGTGAGTGTAAGAAGTATTTGGAGACCCTATGTTTTTAAATAAATATACAATTTTCATGGTTATCCAACGCTTACATAATATTCTCTTATGATTTTTAAATATATTTCAATAACTTTAAAGAAATAATAATAATAATTTAATATTTTAGTTACGTAAAGGCCTGTTCACTTATAATAAGTATTATTGAAAAACGATGAGATAAACAAAGTCTTATTATTCCAATTCAGTTTTCTTTAAACTATTGTTGTAGTACCATCTACTATAAGATTGGTCAAATAAAACAAAACTTGAACTAATTTTATGGTTCCATAATTAATGCCAAATACCAAAAATTGTCAACAAATCTCACATAGTAGTGAGAGGTATAAAGGATTGTTGCAGTAAGCGTAAAAGTCCCAAAAATAAGTAACAATCTGGTCATCAAAAAAAAAATACAAAACCCTAATAAATGTATAGGAATACAAAAAATGTAATCTCAATAATACTAACCCTCTTAAAATATAATATTTAAATATACGTTTTTCTGGAGTAAGTGTCAGTGTAAGTTTAATTAGAAATTGTTTTAAAAACAATAATTATGATCGGCTTATAGCAGTGGTGGATCCAGGTGGGACAACAAGACACATTTGTCCTTCCTAAAACATTGTTGTGGGGTGGTATGTTTTTATCTTTCTTGTAATATCTAAATTAAAGGACACCTGACTGTTAGTCCTAAAGCAAGTCCATCAAAATAATATTATATTTGGTTTATTGGTAAATTAAATATACACCAGTTCTTGGATCCGCGCTGTCTTTTAATTTACTATTTTCATATATTATAATACTTAGTTAATGTATTTAGTTCAATAAAGTTATGAAATTTTGCCTTCCCCCACCTCAAAAAAAAAAAAAAATAATAAAAAAAAATTGAGCTCTTGATCTACCACTGACTCATAGAAGATATTTTGCAATTAAAGAAATTGACAAAAGAGACTTGTTTTTACAAGAGAAAGTTATTATTCTGTTAATGTCTGTACAAAATAATACTTACAGACAATAGTAAATGTAATATTTTTGGCTCAGATAGAAGACAAAACTCGGAAAAAGGTGATTACAGAGATAATACAAACTAATATATTGCCTACTGTTAAATATGAAGAAGATTCTATAATGGTTTGTGGCACAGGGTGTCATAAAATTACACTTAATAACGACTGTGTAATAAGATTTTTAATAAAACATAATTTACAATTGTTAGTTTATTGACCAAAAAAAAAAAAAAAATGTATTTAAAAATATAAAGAATCTGAATACTTTTTACACTCACTGTATTTTAATTTAAATATACTTTAGTATTCCAATTTAGAGTTCAAATTATTGGAACAACAGAAAGAATATACAATACAAATTGAATCATTAAAGGAGCAAATATCAATTCTAAAAGAATCAACAAATAAATCAAAAGAAGATTTACCAGTGAATCTAAATGACAGCTTTATTACAGAATTAAAAATTGAACTATACAGCAAAAAGGTATTTTAAACTATAGAAAACAAAAATCTCTATACAGAATGCATGTTATGGTGTAATATTTTTAAATTAGGAAAAACATGATGAGTTGCAAAGTATTATTAAAAATCAAGAAGTGGTTATTATTGAACTAGAACATAT
Organism: Cinara cedri; assembly: GCA_902439185.1. Taxonomy (NCBI): domain Eukaryota; kingdom Metazoa; phylum Arthropoda; class Insecta; order Hemiptera; family Aphididae; genus Cinara; species Cinara cedri. The sequence continues at coordinate 1,280,499 of CABPRJ010000013.1, forward strand.
TAAACAAAGAACTATTGAAGAGCTTGATGATTTTAAAAAACAAAATGATATTAAAACAGATCAATTGAATGAATGGAAACAAAAATACGAAGTAAATATTTATCAGTTCAAAAGCTTCAATATATATTTCTTTATAATTTTAACGAAATTAGAATCATATTGTTAATTAGAGATAGGCGCAATCAACTAATTCCTACTAGTAATTTAGTAGATTAATATTAGTCGTAAAATTTGATGAAAACCGGTTTTTTTGATGAAAAAATAATTGGTAGTCAGTATAAATAGTGATTTGTGCTCATTGCCATCATCAATGTTGTTTACAGGCTTTGCAAGAAGAATTTGAACTGCTCAGAATACAAGTCAATAGTATAAATAATCAAAATGAACATAATAAGCGAGGAAATTCCTTATTTGCCGAAGTTGATGATAAGCGACAAGCATTGACAGCAGAACTAGAAATGAAAAGAGAAAAATATAAATCATTAAAAAAATGTTTATCAAAAGCTAACCAAGAAAATAACCAAATGAAGGTTAAATAAAATGAGAAGCATTAATTTAAAATTGATTAAGTTTAATTCATATATACATGTATATTATTTTTTTTAGATGGAAATGATGAGACTAGAACAACAATTAATAGAAACTGAAAAAAATGACGATTTGGAAAAATCTACACTAATACAAAGTTATAAAAATCGAATAATTGTAAGTGCATTAAAATTTGTTTTTATATTAACTTATTGTAAGCTTGCATTCAATAAAACTTATGATAATGATAAAAAGAAACAAATTTTTAAGTTTTAAACATATAAAATATTATTAGGATTTAGAAACAATAATTAGAGAGTTGGACAAACGACCTGAAACACCTCAAGTATTACAAATAGACAATTTAAGCAATGAAGGTATGAATGTTGTCCTCCAAATTGTTTCTGATGTTAGGTAAGTAAATTTTAACTATATAAGGATGTATACATTTTTATTATCATTTTTTTTTTATTTTAGAAAAGAAAAAAAAGCATTAGAAGAAGAAATGAACAGAAGATCGGTGAGAGATATGGAAGCGCGGCAACAATGCTTTAAAGGAGAATGTGAAAATCGACAGCTTAAAAAAGAAATGAGAAAAGACAAACTACGATTAAAAGAATTAGAACAAAAAATTTCTGAATTGACTTCTAAAAGTAATAACATTTTAAATTCTATATTGAAATAAAGTTTTTATATTTTATTTGATTTTGTTAGTAACTGTGTTTAATATATTATAGCCAGAGAAAACCCCTATAACCCCCCATATTTAAATAAGGATAAAATAACATTTATCACACTTTTATGAATATTTTAAAATTAACTTGTTTTTACATTTTTAAATACATTATTATACATTGTTTGGTGTATAGGTAGTAAGTGATACATTATTTTGTATCGAACTATGTTAATTTGGTAGTATATATTTTAAAAATATAAAACTTCTAAATCATCAGAGATTTTATTGTGTTATTTTCATAAAAGACATTTTTCTCTATTTTAGATATCATAATAATTAAATATTGTATACTGTTTGTAGTGTCTTTAGACAAGGAAAACACAATTGAGAATAAACGTGTGGCTAAAGGAGTGCGTTTTAATGACAATTGTAAGATTGAAGATGGTGGTCCTTTGATAAAACAAATGAAAAAAATTCCACCTACTGCTGTTTTAAACACCATTATTTGTCCAAAGTATGAAGACCTATAGTGTTATAATAATCTTTAAAAAATTAATTGTTTTAATTGTATTTTTGTAAATGTAATTTTATTTTATTATGATGTATATTATATTAACACATATTTGTTTTAAACAAAATAATTTTCTTTATATTTTTCCTTTTACAATGTATTATTAAAAGAAGTGTTATAATTTGAATTTTCTCATATAAAAATGAAAATTAATCATAAAATTTGATTAACACGTTCCATATATATGGCACATGAAATTTGTCAAGCATTATATTTTTAATGTAATATTACTATTGTTTATAAATTGAGTTCTTGTCAATTTAGTATGTGAAATAACTCTTTGTAGTTGGACAATTCATTTTTATTCTAGGTACACATTTGTAATCAATAAAATATTACAAATTAGTAATTCTTGATTTTATAATTAATAGTTTTATACATTTCTTATTCATAATTTAATTACTATTAAAAAAAAAAAAAAAAAATGGTTGATAGTTAATGTTAGGGCTGATTTCCTATCAGCAACAAACATCTCTGTTTTAACTAAAAAATAAAATAATTCTATTAGCAAAAGTGAATTATCAATTAATTTAATTTTATACTAGACAAATAGTTATTGAGAAAATAATTTCAAAATTTGAAAAAAGCGGTTTTATAGTTGAAAATTGTTGAATGATGCAAAATTAAAAATTACATTTACTTATTTACTTACGAGATATTTAGTGATTATTTATCATTGTTTAGAGATTGTTAAATATTCTTGGTTTTGTCTTGCACACAAGTTCAACAAATTACCTATGATTTGTGTACATAATTTTCTAAACATTAAATTAGAAGGCCAGTATTATCTGGAGTGGCAAAATCATAAACAGTTTCAATTGTGAAGGCATAAACACGAAAAAAAGATTTAACTATAATTTACTAGTATACATACAATCACTAATAAAGGTTACAATAAGCATATGAGGTGAACAAATAATTATTTATAATAACTGAAAGCTTGAGGAGAGTAATTATCCAGCAGTAACATTAGACACGATAAAATGTTAACTACTTTATATATAAATATTATAAGTACATTTTTTAAATTTTTGTTTATCAGTTTAATTAAGCATTACTACAACACCAACATTTTTTAAATCTTTTTATTGGATTCTCAGGAATGTTTATTGAGTTAAGTGCTAGGATAAGTTGATTCTGGTGGTTTGTAAGATGAGAACAGAAATGCTTGTAAGAGAATGTGGCCACTTTGGTAACAGTCTATAGTTCAAGATCAGAATGTAGTGTATGATTCAACTCATACAATGGTGCATTAGTAATTATACGAAGTGACATAGACTGAAACGTTAGCATTTTGTAAATGTTGGATTTTTTTCCGCATTCCATAATGGGATACCGTAAGCCCAATAGGTTTCAGGATTTTGTAGAGCAACAGTTTATTACTCAGGTGTAAATATACACCTCAAGCCAGCCAACGTTTACAAAGTCATCTTAACAACATGGAAGCGTGGACGCATGATATTCCAAATGGAAAATACAAATAAATAATGAAAATTATTAAGAAAAATCTTTGCATATCACTTTACTCTTAAACAAGGCATAGTCTATTTGATTTTTCTGTTAAATAAAATTATACCATCGATTACTAGGGTTAAATACTTAGGTCTGGTTCTTGATGAATATTTAACTAAAGCCGAGCATATAAAACAAAACTGTTTTTTTGCTTAACTCTAGATGAGTCACTGTGCTAATTTTTTGGTAATAATTCCAAACCAGCATTTTATTTAATAATCATAATTTTGATCTTTTGTTGTATGAGAAAAAAAGAATTTCTAAATTTTGTCATAAAGTTTTTGCTTTCAAAATTAAAACTATTTTAGACTTTTCTGTTCTAGATAATGCTATGCATTCATTAAACTGTCATATAATTTATTGAGAATATTACCTAATGCCACCTTTTAAACATGTATACAATTTTACATAAATGAAATTAGCTATATTTGAGTTAATATTTTCTTGACCACAGTTAAGTCTAATAAAAATATAATTAAATTTCATCTTAAACTAAATGAGTAAAATACAAATTTTAAGAAACTAATTACATTTAGTAAATTCACCATTGAAATTTTCTATCTCTAATTATTAAATACATCTCCATACTGATTTTGCGACTGTGGTTGAGTGTTTCTCATTTGATCGGGTGGCGGATATGATTGGTTATCCCATATTGGTTGTGTATTTGGTGAAGGTGGTGCCCTAAATTTTTAAAAACATAAAGCTTTAATATTATATTTAAGATGAACTTCCAATTAGATAAAAAAAATATATATTTGCATTTATAACATATTTTTGACCATATACCAATAAACCAATGCTCAGAATTTTATTTCAGTGATCGTTTATTCCACATTTGAAATATTTTAATAATCCTGATATCTAAGCGTTGAGATAAATGAAACAAATTCTAATCTCAATGTAAATATTATATCTAGTTGATTACTTTATCTACCTGAAAAATATTGGACCCTTTTCTAAGTGGCGCGAGGAATGTATTTGTTTTACAATGATGTTTATGTATTTAATTTTTTTCTGGACAATTTTTCTACAAGTAATCTTGCTCAGATTTACATTGATAATATTTTTCTGAAAGAAAATTAGACTGAAGAGGTACTTTGGGAGATTTTTTTTTTATTTGTCCAATAAATGGGAAAACAGGTACAATATTCAACAAATATTATTAAAAAAAATATATAACGCATATGTAATTATTTTAACATAATACGACATATAATATATTGTTGACAAAGTAACACTATCAACTGAATTCTACTCAGAATCGTGTTTTCCTTAGCAATGGTTTATTATCGCTTACAGATATACATTAAACTTCCCCTCTACATCCTACCCAACTTTTAACCTATAACAGTGGTTGTACCCATCCTCATTATGACAGCTTTTTTTTTTAATTGAATTAATTTTTTATTACAATGTGATATGAATGAAGTTCTTAGTACATCATACTTCAACTAATAAAATTGTATACCTGTAAACTGGTTTATTTGATTGTGTTCTTTCGTATTCTTGTCTATTACGAGTTCTAAGTTCATCATAAGAAATTGATGCATTTGCATTATAACTAGGTAATTGATATTCAGTTGTTTGTTTACTAGTCGAAAGCCCTAAAATAAAGACAGATGTCTATATATTAATATATTAAGAGAATATATGTATGTACTAATAAATTACAGAAATTAACTTACCATCGTAATCAGGTCTATAATCTGTATCTAACAAATTCACAGATTTATGCATATCAATATCAATATCAGATTTATAATCTGTTGGTAATGATTGACTGACATAATCTACAGTTTCGGATGTCATATTTGGGGACATGATATTTCTTAAAAGTAAAAAGAAAAACAAATATTTATAATTTTATTATTGATTCATAAATAGTGTTAGCTTCCTAGCAAATCCCACAAGTCATTTTTTTGTGGTTAGTAAACAACTTTTCTTCTACAAATGTTATTCAAATCAATAACTTAGTGAGTTATTGTAGCATGTTTAATCTAGTTGGTGCATTGGGAAACTTTATGTTATGAATTTCTTTATAATTTTTTAAAACTTGTAAAGCAGACTTAAAAGGATTTGCTGAGTAGCCAAAGATATTTGCATTACCCTTCATTAAGTCCACCCTGTAATTTTGCTTTGCGTTCCCTTAAAACTCTTCCTATTGGACTATTAGGAATTTGCATTAATTTTTCTGCGCATATAGTTTGATAAGAATATTTTCCAACCATGTAACCAAGTATTCCACCAACCAATACTTTAGGCCATGGTCCCCATTTTACACTTGGTTTTAAATAGCCTGCAAATATAAATCATAATCTATTTTAAATAGAAATAATAATAACATAAATCTTAATATATACAAAATAATAATTAGTAATTTTACTTAGAGTCACAGATAAATTTAATATTGGATACATTTGTTATTATAAAAATTATTAATTAAAAGACTCATTTAAAACTACTGGCTTTATAGTGTTGATCAAATTAGACCCATGAATAATGTTTAAATAATGTTTTAAACAAAATAATAAGATGACTTACCAGCATTCACACCTAAGTATGACGCTGTGCCCAAAATTAAAGATAATGGTAAGCTTCTTTGGTAAAAGCTTTCACGATTGCAATCGTTCATGGCTTTCGTTTCTTCTGGCGAGAACTGATAAAACTATGTAGATTAGAAAAAAAAAACCAAAAGTTTTATTAGGATATTTACTTTAAAAAAAAACGAACAACATACTATAGAATCTGGCCCTGGTATCCCTTTTGATTGCTGCTGAGGTGCACTGAATTGTAGATTCTCCATTTCCATGTAGTGTGATCAAATTTTTTTAACTTGGACAATTAATTAACTTATCAACCAAGTATAAATTTCAAAAATTAAATATAATTAATTAAATCCATATATAAGTATAAATTATAATTATATAGGTATGTAAATAACTATGCTGTATGATGAGATAAATTTCTTGTTAGACCTATGGATATAATATCTACAGTTATTGACGGATCAAAACACGGTCTTAAAATAACATTTAATTTGTTATCGCTTATCATTATTGTTCATTGAAAAAAAATACGATAACGTGATCATTTCTAAACCACGGTTATCTAGAAGACCGTGTTCTGAACACAGCCATTGTTCACCAAACGTATCCAAATAAATAATCTGATCACCACTCCATCATTTTTGTTTTCACTGTATAGTTTTATTTTCCCCAAATCACACAAGTCGTTCTCCAATAATGTCAATTAGTCTATGTTGTTATTCTGATTAAATTTTTACTGTTAATATTTTGATAGTTTTTTTTAATCTAGTGTCCGTAGTCAATTTCCTGTTTTTCTATTACAAAACTATAGTACAATCTGTCTATTCTTTAAATAAGAATTAATATGTATGTACTTAGATAAAATATTGTATTAGGGCTCATATTGCTAAGTTTTAATCATATCGTTGGAAATAGACTCGTAAAATGTAAGTTTCCCGTTATTATTTTAATTATTTTGCATACCTAAACCATTTTGTAGTTTTTTAAATATATATTACAATTTCTATTGCTAGGAAAACTACTAACATTAAAATCGAAATTTGATTTAGTTACTTATATTGATAGTTGTTTAACCTGTGTATTGTTTTTTATTTGACATGTTTAGTATTCTAAACTGAGTTATTAGTTGCATATACCTATTATTTTACTATTAATACAATGAAACATATTAAATAAGTAGACTTTGATAACAACATTGGTAGATTTATTTTTAATAACAATACCCTAGTATTCTATACTAGAAGTTTAAACTAGCATAGTATTTTACATTTTCATTCAAATTTTTCCCTACTGATTATTTTATAAAAAGGCAATACCTTCTTAGATTATAGTTTTGCATAGAATAAAAACTCATTTATATGTATGTAGAAACCTTACTTATTATTATTGTTAATGTAAGTAAGTATTAAATATAAATAAATTTATACATACCATGGTATGTATAAATGATTCTTTAAACTTCTTCTAATCTAATGTACTAATTAAACATATTCATTATAATCTAAAAGTATGGTTAAATCTATATTACCCTCCACAAAAATTACCATATAATACGTATTGTGAACACTAGGGTAGTCCTTATTTTTTACCTTAAATAATTTTGTGCTGCGGGCTCAAAATTTTGTTAAATACCTATACATTGTAAAACTAATTTTTTGTAAATTTTGGGTATAAGTCAACCCCTTCACGTGCCTAAAAGGACTTAAAGTTTGTAAAAAGTGTTGTTTTTGTTTTTTTTATGTTTATATTTTTATTTTTTACTTACAAAAATGTATCAGACTAAAGTGTCTACTTTATAATTGTAAAATACATTTCCTACTTATTAGCACTTTTTAACTTTTCAGTGAAACTTACCGTTCTATGTCAAAAGTTGATAGATTTGTATTAGGAAAATTCAAAACTGTACAATTTTAAATCTACCAAATTTTAAATCAATTTTTTATGTACAATGGTAAGTTTCACAGAAAACTTAAAGACTGTTTTGATAAATTGTTTGCACACTTAAAATTTAAAAAAATTTATGTAAATCATTTCCTCTTTTTACAACACCTATAGGTTAAGGGCTACCCTAATGAATACTGAGAATTTTATACCTACACTCATATTATGTATATGCATACACATACATTACCTATACAATTTTTATATGATTGTACTATATAAAAGAAATATATATCTATTTATTTGTGTTAGGTATATCATAGCTGAATAAAATGGCGTCTAGAGATAAACAATCACAATATGTTGATGGGCGACGTACCTGTCCACGATATGGGGGTGGACCAGCTTCTAGTAATGGAGACTATGCTTATGCATATTATGAACACGGTCCTCATGACTCCTCTAAACCACACACATGTTCGAAACATAGTTATATCAACCGCTATGGACGTGAAGAGAACATATATGAAGAAATTGGAACATCTAAACTCGACGAAGAAGTTCGATATGTTCATTCGAAACATTTACAGGTAAATATTAATGTTAACATTGTTAACTAATGGTTTTTTCATTAATACAGTATTACAGTATTAAAAATGCCTAATGCCTTATTCTGTTTAAGGTCTTAGACGAATTAAATTTATCAATGGAAGCGATGATTATGCCTGACAATGGTGCATGTTTGAACAATAATGGTTCATCTGGTATTAATTTAGGAACTTCTAGAGATGGCTCACCGGTGAATTTAAGTGTAGATAGTGGAGTTGCTTGTGATGCTAGTAGTTGTGGTACTAATAGCTTAAGTCGCCCTCGAAAATCTCATTTTAGCACAAAACGGTTCTGGAATAAAATGCCTACCTTAATTTCACCCAGCCCGAGCAAAACATCACTTCCAGGTTAGTTGATCGTTTTTTATTTTAATTTAAACTTAAAAGTGTGGAATATAACTATATTTTTTAAAGTGTTTTTATGAAGGATATTTTATATAGATGTTTCTAAATAAAATTGTTTTGATTAAATAGTACTTTTATGTTATCACTCCGCCAAACAATACAAAATAAATAAACACAAAAAATTAAAGTATAAATATTCCTTAAAAATGGGAATCTTTGTTCTTATTTGTATTATTTATCTCTTGATAAGTGATCTATTTTATGTAGGCAATAAGAAGATGACATTTTGCTTCATGTTGGCCGTTAGTATGTTGTTAACATTTGTAATTGTTATTACTTACTTACTATACTTATGAAACATTATGAAATACAATAAAATTAATTTCAATAATTTATTTTTAGTAGTTTTCAATGATGATAAGAAATACATTTTTACAAAAGAAAAAGATATTAAAAGTTGCTCAAATGTGAAAATGGTCACATAATGTCTATTAAGGAATCACAAAAGAGTTGCTTGAAGGAAAAGGGTATAAGATTTAACATTTGGATAACTGGTTCTAAACTGCCAATATATACAATTCTCTATTTCATATACTACTGGGCCCAAGAAATGACTTCGGTAACATTTTGTAAGCGTGAACTGACAAATGGGTCGAAATTTTGTTGATGATTAGAGCAGTTATCTAAGTGAGATATGTGTATGGTGGTTAAAAAATAGTAATAATAAAGAAATTGGTGGTCCAGGTCTTATTATTGAAATAGATGAAAGTTTATGTGTGGGTAAAAGAAATAATGCTGGACGTATTTTGCCACAACAATGGATTTTCAGTGGAGTATGTTGGTAAACTAAAACCTGTTTTAAATTAGTGTACCTGATTGATCGAAAAAAACATTGTTACGCATTATACTAAAATATATAAGATCAGGTTCAACAATTTTGTTAGATTGTTTGAAAGTTTACACAAATTTGCAGCAAGTAGGTTTCCAACATAAAACTGTTAACAACACTTATAATTTTGTTGATCCAGAATCCGGATACAGGGGCACAAACCCAAAATATTGAGAGGTTATGGATTTATGCTAAATAGGGGACCAAAAGAAATTTCTGGAATCATACTTGGCAGAATTTATATGGAGAACACAATTTAGGAAACAGATGCGTTTGAAACTATCTTGAAAGATATTTTTGAACTCCGGCTTATTTCCTAATTTAAAATAATTTTCACCATAGCATACAATATCATTTCTAATATAATATACAATTTAATTAATTTAATAATCATAATTTTTTTACATCTTTACTATAATAATTAGGGCTGTGAATTTGTAGGAAATTGTATTTTTTTTTAGTTGATTGTGAAACAGCTTCTTAGTACATAATTTGAATTATGTAACAACAAATTCATTTATGAAACTTATTTTGAATTTTTTGATGTTTTTAATTTTTAAGGTCATTTTTGGACACTATAATGTATTTATATACATATATATTATATGTATTTTTAATCAAATTTTGCCAATTAACATTTATTTTATAAAATAATATTTTACACAAGCTGTATACGGGTTAGGTAAAGATAAGGATTCAATGAAATAAGGCAATGTTACAAAAATCAACTTATCAACATTCAAATTGGATCAATATTTTTATAATTTTTCTATTAAATAAATACATTTTTATGTATATAATATACTAATATTAATTATATAAATATTAAATTAAAAACCATATTTTAAATGTATTTTTTGAGACTTTAAATTCATATTTTATTTCATTTTTTTAAAATTTTGTGTGCATTTTTAAGATTTTTCACTGTATTAAATTCACAGCCATAATAATAATATACAATTTAATTATTTATACTTTTTTTTTTCATATTATTTATTTTGTATTGTTTGGTGGGGTGATAGCAAATAATAGCGCAGCGATAAATTTATTACAGCATACTGGTGGGGCGATATTAAACAAGTACTAATTTAATTAGGATAATAATGGTATTATCAATTTGTTGTAATGCATAAATAATATTTTATACACATTGATATTAAGTACCATATATTTCCTTTTTATTGTTATATTATAACTATGAAAATTTAACATCAATTTATTTTTAAACTTTTGCTATGTGCTATTTAGACCTAAATTAACATAAGTACATTATTTGATTTTAAGATGAGTCTGTGCGATGGCGTCAAAATTCTTGGGATGAAGTTACACAGTCAACAACAATTAATGAGAGACATACTCCATCCCAAAAAAGTTCAAGTTCTGACAGAGATCCAGAACTTTCATCTGAAGAAGAAAGTAACAAGTATGTATTTAAATATAATTAATTTAAAAATTATCTTGATATCAAATTTTGCTATACTTTTTTTCAGAAGTTATGATATTAGAAATAACGTTTCTAAGACATTGCGATGGACAAAGAATCCTCCATCCCCAGATCCACCATCTAGTCCGGGTTTATTATCGAGATGGTTTTCATTAAGAAGATGCTCTCAATATGATTTAGATGTTAGACCAAATAGTAAAATGCCTTTATTGCCAGAGGTACTTATTCTAATTAAATTGCATTGCTTAAATTTAATTTTTCAGTATACTATATACTATACTACATTTTAATATTCAAAAAATAATAATTGAAATAGTATATTGAAATCTGCATATTTTGCATGCTGCACAAGATTATAATATAACAAAAATGTAATATAATTGATTTGAAAATATATTAATTTAATATTTTTTAGGTAGAAGAAGACTGTTTTTCAAGACGACTTATTCCACCGAGTCTTCCTCCAGCACCCCCTGATATTTCTGAACAAGAATTAAGACGTAGATATATTGTTGACGATATTGTGAGAAGTGAAAATTCATATCTAGCTACTCTTCATAGACTTGTAAATGTATGTTATTTAAATGAAAATTGTGTTAACATAGATACTAGGTATACCAATGTTCAAATTTTTAATTTTTATATTAGGATTACAAAAAGCCATTGGAACAAAGTATGCCATCAATTTTAAGTCAGTCGAAAATCTCTATACTTTTTCATCGGGTCCCAGAGATACTTCAGTGCCATACACTATTTAGAATAGCATTAGCTGAAGCTGTTGCAAATTGGGATCGTGATCACAGAATTGGTGATGTTTTTGTTGCATCTTTTAGTAAAGCAATAGTTTTGGACATTTATAGCGGATTTATTAATAATTTCTTAAATGCTATGGAATTGGCAAAAACTGAAACTAAAAGAAAAGCATCGCTTGCAGAATTTTTCAAAGTTAGTATAAGTAATTTCATGTATATTATTGATTATGCTATTTATTAATTTTTCAGAACCGACAAGAGGCATCCCATGATCGTCTTTCATTTTACAGTTTGATGGTTAAGCCTGTACAAAGATTTCCACAATTTATTCTTTTTCTACAGGTTTGTATTTTTTTTTTTTTTTTTTTATTATTCAATATTTAGTTTAACAATGTTTTTGTATTATCATTATTATTATTTTTTTTAGGATTTATTACATAATACAGGCTTTGGTCATCCCGATAGAATGTCTTTGCAATTAGCATTAACTCAATTAGAATCACTAGCAGAAATGCTAAATGAGAGAAAACGAGAGAGTGAACAGGCTCAGGCGTTTAAGGAAATGTTGAAATCTGTGTCAAGTAAATTAGCTGTTCGTCCAATTGCAGATAGTAACAGATGTCTTTTAAGACAAGATGATGTTACTCAAATTGTTAGTTAATAATATATATGTATATTTTATTATACAGATACTTTACCCACTTTATTTCGATTGTTTCAATAATTTTCAGGAAATAAATCATGGAGAAGTAATTGGAAAGTGTAAACCTCGACGTCTGTTATTATTAAATGATTTACTTGTTTGTGTTTCTGTCAATACTAAAGATGATTCAAGTAGCTCATCTCAAAAAAGATTAACATTTAAATGGAGTTTTCCAATTTCGGAAATACAAGTGTGTTACAATTAATACTATATATTATAAAATAATATAATTAACAGGTATAATTTATTGATCAAGAAAACAGTTAATATATTTTAATATGTGTGTAGTATGTATAAGGGTGTAAACATGGGAGAAAGGATTTTGACAATGACCCCTTTCCCCGTTGCTTTAATTTTAGCCAAGGTAAGGTTAAGATGGTTGTAGAACCATTAATCTCCCTAACCCTCTTATCTATTGATAAATGTTGACTATGCCACTGTACATATACCTAATTATAATTAAAACGATCATTTTAAAAAATTTAAATTTAACATTTATGGTTTTTTTTTTTTTATAGTTTATACAATTATCATTTATCACAAGAAAATAAAATTTTAATTGTATATAGGTCATAGACACATTATCGTTACCAAGTGTTTCTCGTACAATTGCTGGCAGTACAGCATCACACAACAGTATAACAACAGACAATCTGTGTAATGAAATGAACCATCTCATGCATGATTATCAAGTAATCAGTCGTATTGTCGAATTAGCATCTACATTAAAGGGCACATATTTGGTTAGTAATAATATTTATAACTGAGTTTTATTGAGTTATAATACCTTAAATTAAATATTTTTTAAATTCTTTACAAATAACACATTTTCTGTAAAACTTTGTTTAGGATCTAGCGCCAGATCATTTAAAAGGAATATTAAATGCAATACAATGTGAAGTGCAATATAAAGGAGATCAAGTAGCATGGATGGACTCCTGTTGTCTCCAATTATTTGTTAATCGTCAAGGATACACATTCCAAATGGAAAATCCTGATATACGTAAAGCTTGGATAACTGGTAGGTTGAAAATAAATGGGTATGTTTATTAATTTTTATAATCTTTAAATTAATTTTTTAGAATTGAGGCTTGCTCGTTTAGCACTTGATCCAAATAATTCTCCAGCGTGGGAAGTTCCCGACCAGGAGTTGATGCGTCCTATGACAAAAATGCCTTTATTTGTTGGTGCTCACCCAATTACATCGTCTAGCAAACAAGCAGAGGTAACTTTCAAAATGTCAATTCATACCATATTTTATAATTAATTTATACTTGTTAAGTTTGAATTGTCATTAACTGAACCGACTTACTAGGTAACATGTGGATGTTTTTATTCATCTGGTTGTGGTAAATTTTCTTACTTGTGGGTCTGCACTACAAATATTCCAATGAATACACATATAGCAATTATGTCTGTTAACAATACTTGCATTCTAAAACAAATTACAACATTAGACCTGCCACAGACTATTGTAACAGCTATTGAGTATGTCAGGGCATCTGATACTGTTTGGATGGGTACCAATCATAAAAGGTAAACAGAAGAGTTGAATAATATGTCTATATTACAAGTTAACACTATTTACGGATTCACTGTTATTTAATATATGTATTTTTTTTTTATTAGTATTTTAATTTTTAATACGGCCGACATGTCGGAAGAGGCAAGCATTTCATTACCAGGAGAAGACGAGAGTCTTAGAGTAACAGCAATCAAACACCATTGTGATACTGTATTTGTAGCTCTATCTAATGGATCTTTGCTTCTCTATAGAAGAGGCAACCAATCCAAAGAACCAGAGATTGTAATTTTGGGCCCTGAAGCACCTATAACATGTATTTTGCCTATTAATTTATCTTTATATGTGGCTTGTGGTAAACAAGTATTTGTCATGAGTGCAATCACTGGAGAACTTCAAGTAAACACCAAATGATACAATTTTCTTTTTTTCTATAATTTGTATTCGTAAATTATGACTTAATTTTTTATTTAGAAAAATTTTACTATTCATCATGGAAAGAATGTAAACCTATTAGCTCATTCTGGTGTTGGTCTTTGGCTTTCATTAATGAACTCGACAACTGTTTGTTTGTACCACACTGAAACATTTAAACATTTACAGGTAATATATTCAATAAAAGAAATCTATATGCAGGCTCATGTTGGGAAATATGGGTGTTCATTGTTCTTAGGCAATGAACCCCTCTGATTTTTTTTATAAGATCAATTTAAAGAAAATTTATAAAAAAAATTGTTTTTCATAACATCAAACTTTAAGCAATTGATATTTTAAGTTTATTTCATTAAAAAAAAAAAATAGAATTGAAATGTCTACGATTATAACCATCAATTTTTTTTTCCAGGACATAAACATTGCATCAAATGTCATTAGGTTAAAGGGTACTGCTACCCCAGTTAATGTTACTGCTTTAATGGCATGTAAAGGCCTCCTTTGGGTTGGCACAGATGCAGGTATTAGCTTAACTGTTCCTTTACCCCGTCTAGAAGGAGTGCCTATTATCAGTGGCAAAGTGAATGTTTCTTATCATGGACATACTGGTCCAATATCCATTTTGGTTCCCTTACAAGATCCACCAACTGTTTTAAAACGACCACCATCAAAAACATTAGCTAGTGACATATACGATTTGTATGGTCGTTTGATGTGTGTTAAAGACTATGATAAAAATGAAGATGCCTTGAACTCAAGTCGGTGGTCTTTGCGGTCAACTGATGAGTCATCAGCAGTGCAACATGCCAGAGCAGCAGATGTATCAAAGAAAGATTTCACACTAGTAACTGTTTCTTGTGGACGTGGTTATGTCAATTATCAACAGCCGTGTTGTTCAACTATTGAAAACAATGCCTACATAATACTTTGGGAGATTAAGTTGTAAAACCATGCTGGTAATTTATTATTAATAATTAGAGTTGTAGGCAACTCATTATACTCAACCTGCAGGGTGTTTCTGAAATAAATAATATAATTTAGAACTTATTATAATTGCAAAACCGAATGACAAATATTATATAATTAGAAAATCAATTTAGTTTTCTTTTAGAATCTAACAATTTTTAACAAATTAATATTTAACCTACAAATTTTAAGTTAGAACTTAAGATTAATTTATCTTCAACTAGCCTTTACATTTTCTTTCAAGTTTTACATTGACATATATTTTATATTATAATATTAATACATATATTTCAAGAAATGCCTTTTTTTTCAAGCCAAATGCCCTTTTATCTTGCCAAATCAAAACATTTTCTTAAAACTGTATAATAGATTAACTGTAAATAATAATTAGATAAATATTAAATTAAATAATGGTATGGTTAATCGAAAGAAGTGGTTTTTTTTTTCTATTTGTCTTTCGCATTTACTATTTCTCAATTTTTCATTTTTCTCTTCTATATAATATTAAGATAGACTAATAATCTTAACTATCTTTATGTGGAAAAAAAAATGAATCATAGTAATAAATTATCATTTTCTATATATATTATGAATGACAATAGTGATTTTATTATAATTGATAAGTAGACAATTAGTGCAACAAGTTCCTTTCAACTTTTATTCCATATCAAATTAGAATCTGACACATTAAACACTTTTTTAAATATGTAAAGTTATTATTAATATTATTGTTTGTTTTTTTAATAGGTATACCATTCTCTTTGTCACTGTTTACGATATTACTATAGTTTATTAGTAGTAATAATTACTAAATATTAATGTTTTTCAACATTAAGAAATGAGGGGTATCAAACGATATTGGTTTTCTCTAAGATACAATGCATTCAATTTAACTTTGTGTGCAAAATAGTATAAGTTATGGAAATTACATATAATGTGTGCATTTTTATTTATTACATATTTGTCAAAATAATGAATTATCATATTTTTTTCTTTTCTCTGATAATATATTATTAATTGGTTGTGATATTGAATTTTGGATCAATATTAATATGTTTTTTTGAACAATTTAAATATTAGTTCATGGCATTTGAGAAAACTTTATTTATGACTTCAATGTATAATTTCAGTTTTCCAGCCGCTCAATCATAACTATTGTTTGTTTAATAATTAATCATTTTGTCATATTTATGATCAATCATTGTCGTACCCAAATGGTTTTATTAGAATTCCAGGTGTTTTAGTTTTTTTTTTTTTGTAGTTTAATAAAACGACACACACCATGTATATTATCAGTATTATCGACTCGTAGCTCAGTATTATATGATAATAATAGGAGTGATGATGCATTTGGACAAAACATCTAAAATTGTATATTATTAGGTCAAATTTATATGTACCATTTTGAAGAATGAAATAATAAAAAATTATTAATTTTAATAGTTGTATCTAGAGTGAGAATTGTTTTTTTTTTATACAGTTATTTTTAAAACATTTTCAATTACCTTAATCATAATTAATGAAACTGGTATGTTAACTAAAAATGTATTAAACTGTTTGATTTGTTTAATATTACATACTCTCATACAGATGATCAATATTCTGTATGCCACTCATTTTACACATCTAGGTATTACATTTTTGGAGGGTTTTTGCTTTTAAAAATTTTAAATGGTTACATTTTTTTGGAATATTATATTACTATATTTTATTTATCACTACTGACTTTTGATTTTCAAATAGCAACCTATATAATGTACAATATTTCCACGAATAACCCAAATCTAACTTCGAGCAGTGTATATATTTCAAAATTTTTAGTTTTTTAGATGATTATGTATAATTTTGCCAAATTTGATTTGTCCAAATGATTACGCCCAATAATAATACTTGTTTTTCCAAACTTCGAGTACTCCTCATTCTCCCAAAAAAAAGACTGTTTAAACAACTAAATACCCACATTCCAATGTTTATCCCATTTTTCAATATTATTTTATATCATATCCATTACCATTTTACTCGATATTTTCTTTGGTGTCTTCTCAATTTTCCATATTTTTATAATAGGTATTGCCGTATTTTTATTCTCAATATTACTGTTGCTCATATTATTATGATTATTATTATTTTTTTTATGTATTTGGTCGAATCTCTTCATCTCTTTAAATATAATATTATATATTAGGTATACACGTATTGCCATCATAATGAGGTTCGAGAGAAAGGAGATTTTCTTTTCTAAACCGTAGTTATATTTTTAATTTGTTTGTAATTAAGTTTAACTGTTCGCTGTCGACAACGACGAGGTAGTGTAAGTCAAATACGTCAAAATATAGGCTAGGTAAGTTAAGTTAGTCTATGGCGGTAGTATTATATACATTTTTTCTTCTCCAAACCATTTTATTGTCGTGTAATGTTTTTACTTTTTCTGTATACCTACTCTATATTTTAGGCAAAGATCAAACAGATTTTCAATTTGTTAATTTGTCCCTACAAGACCTTATATAGATGTAACGGAAATATTTTTACGATTTTACTGCGTTCGACATTCGCCCTCTTTAAACCAAAACTGCGTTTTGTAAATTATATTTATATTGTTAAAGAATCTGGATATTTTTTCTCAATTTCGAAAAATTCGGACGTCTGTCTCAGAACTCAAAAAAGGTTTTAATCAATTTTTGGAATTTCACTTTATAATTGTGTAAAATCTTATGTAATTTTTTTCATTTTTCATTTTATTTTCTGGTCTAAATCGCACAAGTATATTCTAAAACATGTTATAGTGAAAATTAAAATATCTCAAGTCACTGTCATTGCTCCCTTTGTGTGAAAATAAACGCTTACGTCTTTATACCTATTATAATTATATGACTCGGGCCATTTCGAACGTTTCGAAGGTTAGGCCATTTAGCAACTAAGTCATTTAGCAATTTATAAAAATTGAATTCGCTTGTATCGAATACTATACAAAATTTACCCGAGCCCTTCTTCCCTGGGACCAAAGATATATATTATTATAATATAATGTGCAATATTATCCCCAAGCCCTTCTTTGTTTGTCGTCCTGTCAAAAACGCACGTGTTTGTACCCTTATAATACCCAATAATATTGTAGGTGATAATATATTATTATTATTATTATTATAATAAACTCTGTGATACTCATTGATGTGGGTCACTCGGATTGGTTTTTTTTTCGTCAATCTGTTACGCTTGTTATTGATATGAATAATATATTAAAATAACTAGGTATTTTAAATTTTTTTTTTTTTTTTTTTAAATTTCGTATACGTGTATTATTATTAATTTTAATATAGAATACGACTTAATGTGCGTGAGACAACAAACTGTATTTATTTTTTTTTCATTTTTGATGTCACGGCCTATCACAATATCCACATTGTTAGGAGTATTTTTGTCCGCTAAACATGTAGTCTTAAGTAATATATTTTTTAAGATAACGCGCGCACCTACTTGACAAACACACACACACACACACACTTCGAGTTATAGTCCAAAATATTAGAGTACAAATCGGCAAAGAATAAAATATTTTTAAATAATAATAAGTTACTCGCATAGTATACCTCCTAGGCCAAAAACTTATTTATTTATTTTTATGCTTTAGAAAAACTAATATTCTAGAGTTTTCGATCGTATTTGTATTTGTATTTTTTTTTTTTATTAAGTTATTTATGTGTATAAGGACGATTAATTAGATTTTTGGACTTTATTTTATTAAATCACCAAAACCTCATCAGTTGTGGCATCGTGATTATTGAAAGGAAAAATAATTGAAATATTCAATAAAAACAAGGACTAACCGAACCGTTTCCTACTTAAGAGGCCGTTTTAGAAGAAACATAAATTCTTATAAAAAAAGTTCCTCTCTTCTGACGTATCGACGCAATCATCGGTCTTTTTCACAAACGGTGCGGTTAATTCGAGATTCGTACTTTTTTAAAAAAAAATTTTTCATTGTGTGGTTTTTTTATTATATTAATAATATATTATTATACTCTAACACGCGTCACGTTATTATATATAATATTATAATATGTTCGCTGCGTTTTTACTTTGCTGTTTAATTTTTATTTCCAGAGTGAGAAAATAAAACTGTATAATATCATAATTGTTCATTAAAATATCGTCATAAACTATATTATTATATAGTTATTATTTATTCATTAACAGGAACACATACACACACACACACACACACAACACACGCAAATTATAATATGAATATTACTATTACCTATTTACTGTTATTATATAATTCGGAAGAGCTGTGTCTACTTTGTGTATCAAAGTCGAGAAACGAAACATTTTTATTCGTATAAAATATTTTATATTAAACAAATATATAAGTATATAAATTTTTTTTTTTTTTTTTTTTAGTATAATAACGAATATGGTTGTAATATTGTATTCATTTAATAACACAATACAACTTAAACCGATACTTAGTTTTAAATAATTTTTATTTGTAAAAAAAAATTATAATAATAATTCTTTTGTATTTTATGTAAAAAAAAAAATTGAATAAATATACGATTTTTCCTTTAACCGTTTATAATATTCCGTTTTTTTTAAAAAATGTTCGTTTACATCCTGAATATCAGCAAAACAATACAGGAACCATCTCAGTGACTTTATGCAAAAAATAAAAACCATGGAAATCATTCGACACCTATAGTTATGTTTTCTATCTATACAATTATTATATTCTATAAAAAAAAAAATATCCCCTGCTGCAAAGGTAATAATTATTGATAACACAATCAAATCAAGTGGTAAATCTCATTTTTATATTTTACTGGACATTTCTTTAGGTGATCTATCCGGAAAAACTACTTTATGTTATGTCATTTTACAAATTTCTGTTCACCTGCAGTGGATTGCAGAAAATGCATTTGAAATGGCAGTAACAAAAAAAAGGTGCTATCATTATTAAATCCAATCGAATCTATGCTAAATTAAAATGCATGTCATCAAATTAACATTGCACATTGAAACTGACATCGTGCGAAGTAAATGGTATAAAAATGTGTTTTATTGTTTTTATCGTGATCAGTGATACAATTACCCTTTAGTTTCAAATAATTTGAATATAATCTAGACAAACAAAATATTGTATGAATGTTGAATACCTTCAAAAATTACTTTTGTAGTATTATTGTTTTGTATATGTTCAACTTAATGAAAACTGGAAGATTGTACCACAAGAGCGACTACAATTATATTGTTACACACAATAATCTTAGTCTGTAATAGTTTCCAGAAAAATTAAATTCAGTTATTAATAAGTAGTTAGGTTATATTTTATAATTATTAATAACTGTATTAACCACAAAGGGTTATAGTTATCTCATAAATTTCATATTTTTTTGTATTTTTTCATAGAAATTGTTTTCATATAGTTTGCTTCTTCAAAAGTTAAAAAATTCATGTTGACCTAAAGCAAACTTTATAATAAGTTAATGAAATAAAACTGACTTAAAAATATCTATATGAAATAATGCCGATGAAGATTTTTGTCTTATTTTTGAAGAAGTTATACTAGTAGATATACTAATGTTATTTTTTTTAGTAAACAGCAGATTTAGATGATACTAAACTAAAAACCAAAATAATTGTAGGCATACAAAAAAACGTAGCAAATGTGGAGAGTTTATCGATAGAAAATTATTATAAAATAACTGTTTTCATTGAAAATTGTTTACAGATGTACACTTATTTTAGATATAAGTCCCATTTAGTTTGAGTTTTCGAAGTCTGGGGGAAAGGAACACTTTAGTTATTGTCACTTATTGAAATTTAAAAAACTCAAATAACCAATTAGATCTATTAAAAGTAAATTCTTTAATATTTATTAGATTATATGTAAACCGACTCTGTTTTAATTTATTTTTACTGAGCAGGCATATGCGTAGAATAGGTATACTATTTTAAAATGACAAAATGTACCCCAACAATATTTAATTTTAAATTAAGTATATAGTTGTAGATATAGTTGTTTTAAATACAAATTATGCGTCCTCCGTCCATATACAAATGCAATAACATTTGTAAATATCTCAAAATCCTTATTATGGTAATTTCCAAAGAGTTTAAGCAGACTTTTTTTTTTTTTAAAGTCTATATTGCGCTCTTTTACGACCAGTTCCAGAATATGGTTCAGTTGTAAAACAACGTAAATTCCTGACCTTTTGTAGCCTACCTATGTAATAAAAATACCCAGCTGCCCACCCCATGACTGTCAACATATCCTCACTAAACGGGACCGCCATTTCATGAAAAAAAAAAAAAAAAGATACGGGGAAGAACGCACATACAAGTAGGTACTACTCGGTATATAATTTATTGGGGGACATAAAGGTCAATTCATATTGCGTTTCCTGCTGCGTAGGCCGTCTCCGTTGTTGTCATGATAACCGTGAAGTATAGACCCCCTGTCGGGAGAAAGAAAAATTGTCAAATTACCATAATACAAATATTAAAAACAGCAACTTAAAGAGGTCAATGTAATAAAAAAATAAAAAATAAACCATCGCACGCGAACCTTTGAAAGCGCCGAATTATATTAATGTGTATAAGTGTACAATATATACCTACCTACTCAATTCTATTCGATGAAACTAGGTAAATAACGAGGTGATGACGTCACATTATATCGTTTGCGCATATTTATCACAACAATATCTAAGTAACTCCGCCGCGTCTTGTGGACGTATAATCAAAGGCGAAATGAATCTTAAATATAACCTACTATCTACACATTACTCACTCGCCAATGTATCGTAATATTTTCACAAAATTTTACTGAACTGATAGTAAATGAGTGGCTACTAAATATTTAGTTATTTTCATATTGTGCTCCTACCCGTTTAATGCTAATTTTTGAAAGAAAAAAAACCCGAGAAGCAATTACTTATTAAAGCTCGAGTTCCTTTTTGTATTTATAGGGTTTTCAAAGTGTTCGATGGAATTCAAATGGGCGTTTTATCGTGTCTCTAGAATGTTTACTACGGTATGGGATGTTTCTGAATTGTTAATTTCAATAGAAATGTTTTTTTTTTCACTGCTTACCTCAACATATGTATCAATTTCGAAAAAAAAAAAAAACCGAAAGTTACTTGTTTTTATTGCATGTACGACACTTGTCATATTATATCGAATCATCGCGATTTTAAATTCATATAATTTATTACTCTCAGGTCGGTATTATAATAATATGTAAGGAATGATTGTAATTTTTGATCATTGACGAGAAAACGCCAAACCACTTTTTAACACCCCGGTTAAAGAGTTGGCCACTGTTGCTTGTTGTACAATTACTTTTTTTTTTCTTTATTGGAAAATAGGTCAAGGTATTCGAGTGAATCGTGCATTTTTCGTGGTTTTTTTTTTTTTTATAATTGCGACTTGACGCGATATTATTTATTATATAGTTTCCCTATTTTTATTTTTCCTTAAGTGTACTGCAAAGGTATTTTTATAAAATATAGTTCTATATTGTCGGTATAAACGACGTGTTACGCGGTTTAGATAGGTATATATTATAATAAAATTTTAGTCAGAGCTTTCGAGACTTCTGTTCTGTATTATTTATTACTTTTCACACACTTCGTGTGCATTTTGAGCTGAATAGAAAAAAACCGTTTATTGCGATAATATAAAATTACGATAAAATACACTTAGAAAATAAACACAAAAATTCTACAGCTTTAAGATGACGCGTTAACTGTTTCATTCTCAGGCAACATGGCAAATCCACTTTACTTAGAATAAAAATTATGGCGTTTATTATTTGAAATTCGACTTTCTATATATTTATGTACACAAAGAGGAAAATATGTCCAAGGGTTATACGTAGCTTTTTTCTGAAAAATTGTCAAACAAAAAATCACAAATATATTTATAAAAAACAAAAAAACAAAAACCCAAAATATGGTTATAACTCTTGTATGTTATTAGAAACAAGCTACGTTGTTTTGTTAATAGTATTTTAGTTCAAATTTCAACCTAAACGTTACAATTTATGTTCTAAGTAATAGCATTTTGCTAAGTTACCCGTTAGACTGAGACAGTATAAATGCTATTACAGTCTCCTCGCATAAAAACGTTTCAAAAATAATTTTTAATAGTAATTATTACTATGCAAATTTGTATTTATTAAATGAAAAAATATATATTATTTTGGTTAAAAAAAAAGGTCTTCGTTTTATATACCTAGATATCATACTGTACGCTTGCAAATTTTTTATTTTATTTAGATATTTTAGATTCTGAGGGTATTGAGGAATGTATTGGTTTTATAATGATGTTTATTTGTATTATTATTATTTTTTTTATCTGTGAACAACTTTTCTACCAGAAATCTTACTCCGATTTTTAAGTGTAAAAGGAAGATTAATTTTTGATTTTCCAAACGGTTTTCATATTAATTGGGAAAAACGTAGGAAAATGTACGTATAAAAGAAATTTCGGTCCAAATCGTTTTTCGTTAGCAATGGTTCATCGCGGAGTACAGATATAAATCAAATTCCCCTCTGTATCCTATATTTCCAACTTCTCACCTACAACAGTGGCCAGCTCAATGTGCGAAGTATGTCCGTTTTTAAAACTAATTTTAAATGACCATATATCATAGGTACCTACGCCAGTACCTTATTATTGTATGCAACGATATATTTTGTTCTGCACAATATTTCGCTGTCATCATTGCCACACACGAAAATATAGTAAAAACAATAAATAAATAAATAATACGTTCGGTTTTATTTTATGTTCGGTAATGACAGACTCGTATACATAAAGTAAAACTGTAAAATTATTGTTGCAAAGTAATAGCTACGTATAATAATGCATAGTAGGTAGTTTTAAAAAAAAATCATTATTTTGTGTCAACATTAAAACTTATGACTAAATTACATTGTTTATTAATAGGTACTTAAGTAGCAGCTAGTCGTTAAAATGCCATTGAATCACATTTATAAACAATATAATATATGGTGCATATATAAGTTTTCGAGTTTTAAAACTGAAAGAAACATGTTCTATGTAACTACGTCCTGTACAAAAAATATTTACAATGATTTATTAAAATGATTATCGATACAACTCCAGTAATATCGAGTTTTTTTAAAAGGTACATATATAGGTATAGAATTTTCGCCTGGATATTTATTGCATTTAACTCTTATAAAAATTGTTTTCAGGACATATGGCTGGTAACATTTCATAGACAGTCTGGTGATAATTATTAAAATGCGATCATTAAATATTTATTTCGAGTTGAAACGAGAATCGACGGATCCGAAAAGTAGTAACATATTATTATATAAAACTATAAGGAAACGAAATATTTTACTTTCGTTTTTTCTTCAAATATTGTTTTACGGGGAAAACAACAATATAAATAATTATATATACAACGTATATTGTTGATAAAATGTGGGTTTGGTTAGGTTATTCGAATATACCTGTTGGGCTCAAGTCCCATAGAAAACCTTAGTTCAACCCCTATGCATATATATACTAGCAGTGGTGGCGCGAAGGAGGTATATTTGAATCACGTGATACACAAAAAAACACGTCGTGGTTTCCTGGGCCGGCGTTAGGAAATACAATGAAACTATTATGTTTTTACAAAACAAGTGATTAAAAGAATTTTAGACTGCCGTAATTAGGGTATTTGAGTTTTATCCCTGGTTTGTAGATTTCGGGGTATTTTTGGTAGCGCGCCGCTACCGTATACTTGTATATTATATAATACGTATATCCGAACGGTCTGCAAATACACACTGGAAAAGTCGTAACTGAAAACAAATTTTGGAAAGAGTGAACCAAATTTGTCGTCTGCTAAAATTTGATAATTTTCAAAAACAAATATTATTATGCTTTGACAAAATGTCGAGTGGGATAGTCCAGACCTCTGGTATGTGATTAGTTCCTGCACTTCCTCGTAAAATAGATATATGTATCCTTATTATCTCACCCATGGTGACAGCTAAATTGATATTTTTTTAAATGTTTTTATTTTAAATTCCTAAATATAAATACATAAGTATTTAACCTGCCCTGCCCCCAACTTAGAAAAAACAATGAAATAATATCCTTTTTGGAAAATTGTTTTCTATTTAAAAATATTTTTTGTGGTATTTTTTGGCAATATTTGTGAATTTTTCAATAAGTATTATAAAAGTACTCAATATTATATGCTTGTATAATTTGTTTTATAAACATTTAACACGAAGTGACTTATGAACTTGTGTAACTTATGAAGGGATTTCATGTGCATTTCGAACAATTTTTTTTTCGGGGATTTTAAGTACTTTCATTTAATACTTTTTAGTGCAATTAATTCAGAGACTTAATTATAAAACACTAAAACGAATACATAAAGCAAATCACCCATATAAAATATGAATGACGTACGTATAATAAACCGTGAAATTTATAGTTCGAAGTGGAAAAAAACCGTGTACATACAGGGTGCCGACAGGGTCGGGTTAAGTAATCCGTAGGCCCTAGACATTGACCAAAAAAATCGCCTTTCGTATCGTAGGTACTTTTACCTATTAATAGTTATAACTAACTAATAATATAACAAGACACTAAAATGGAAATCGAAATAATAACGCATTCCTTATCGCGTGACGCGGCGTGTCGTCCGAAACGCTCATAATATAGTAAGGTTTTTTTTTATATGTATTAACAAACGATTTTTTTTTTTTGTTTTTGGCCCTATTTTCGTGGACAGCATGTTTTTCGTAGGTCCTCGGCCCTTGGTACGGATCCTGTACTGCCTAATGGCCGCGCGGATGAGGTTTGACGATCCGCAGAACAATCAAACAATCGCACATCAGCTCTCCCTGTATAATTGTTAAAATAATACACATTCACGTTTTCCACGCACGTCGGCTCGCTTAAATCCAAAGACGTTGCGTAAGCACCGACGACGGATTAAACACGCAAACAACATTTACACCTGCACCCCGCCGTTTTTGCAAATAGGTCAGTGGGTGGAATACACAAATGTAAGACTCGACCACGCGATAAATTACGCGATTTTTGGCGTGTCTGGGGAGTGTAATGCCCCCGACTACCCTGTAGGTGTACGTGCGTACCAATACGACGGCGTATGCGTCACACGGCGGCGGTCTGCACGTAAGCCCGTTTATCAATTTCATTCATTGCGCGTGGGTATTGGTAGATGGTTTGACGCGTTGGACCGTTTAACTGCAACGTTGCGTTTTAATTACCTGCCAGGTTTACACACAAATACCAGCGAAATTCGAAAGCAAACGATGCGAACGAAACAAAACGTTGTTTCGCATTTAAAAAATGATCGAGAAATGAAAAGTTTCACTTGGTGGAATTCATTGTATCTCGGGGTAAAAAAGCATAAACGAGTATATTACACAATTTTGGATTAACTAACTTATAAATGTATGTAATGTATGTACTAAAAACAGGATATTTATAAAATGGTTTTCTGTGTCCAGATGGACCACAGTAAAGTCTATATATGGACACTCAGTAGAGTAAGATTTTGCTTGTTTTGTGTGCCCCAATAGAAAATAAATGGAAAATGATTAAAATGGGTAACTATCTAGTGGATTTTGTAACAAAATATTATATTTTATGTAGGAAATACTCTCACTGATAAGGAGAGAGGTAACTGGGGAAAGTCTAAAAGTTAAGGAAAAGATTTGGTCTATTTGCTTGTAGAGTTTTTTAAGGGAATGAAGAGTGGATACGCAGTTAATATTCGCTAAAACTGATTTAAAATGATTAAAATTACATAAAAAACTAAAATGCATTACAAATTTAAAAATGATGGATTATATGATACACAAAATAGAGGTTACGCATGTGTACTATTATGCTTATGTGATACACAAATTGAATAATGTTTTTACCTTCTACCTAGCTGATAACTCTACTGGCCTTATTTACTTATTGCACTTCAAACAAAATGAACCTTTTATTGAATTTCGGGCCTTGGTAATATTTATTCTGTTTAGCTAAAATAGTTTAAGACTCTGGACTTGCGCGAGACTTATTTAGTTTTGTTAAAAAACATGCATTACAAAGAAAACTCTTCGCAAAATGAACAAACTTCGATCATCTTTCTTTCTTTTTAGGAAAGAAAAAGATTTATTATGGGACGTTTTGGATATCACTTTTTTCAAAGTTCTTTACAGATGGGAAAAAATGGCTTAAATCATAGTAAAATCAATACATCTCTTGCTGTACGTTAAGAATCTAGAAATTTAATTAAGATAATTATTAGTGTTGTATTTTCGATATTACAATATTTATATATCTTTATAGATCACGATTGGAAACACATAGAAATAAAACATTATTCGAATAAAGCAGCAGCCAATATTGAAGAAAATATTAACAAACGGATCAGATCACTTTACTTAAGTAGTATAAGGAGGTAATGATATTTACACGCAAATTCGTGTACGCCTTTTGTGATTTATATTTATGAGTGACAATAATATTATCGAAACATGCACTATTATTATTTTGGTTTTTTAATTTTATTTAATGGATATTATTAGGCGCAATAAATCAATAACGTTTGCAGCCCCCGGACCTCAAAGGGTAAACTTTAACAAATAAGAATTTATTAACATAATAATATTATGTCAAAATTCATCCGGTTTTCTGTACTAAAAAAAATAAAGTTTAATATTATTTGTAGCTTGTAAGTACTAAACGAGATTAATAATACCACGAGATTACATTCATTACCTATTCTAAACTATAGTCGTAGAGATCAATGTTTTACAAAATGAATTATTTTATTATTACTTATATTGTGTGATATTTTAATCGAATGAACGATTTAAAACAACTATAGGAAGTGTCATCACATTTCAAGATTTTATTATTTAATTGAGACATTGACATAAAATAGGCAAGTTGTATTCGCATGTATGTCATTTCAAGGTAAAATACGTCATATTTCTACGATACGTTTCAATGGAAGTTTTTAACATTGATTTTTATATAATAAACAAATATTATGAATGAAAAAGTTATATCAACGGTTTTTTTTTTATTTCTTAATCTAAATACATCACGTGTTCCGGAAACTGATTTCTAAATATCACGAGTGTTGTATTGAAAGTGCATCATATCGTAACGATAAATCGCACAGATATACACTTATGATATACATATTATACCCATCACATACTAAAATATTATAATAATTAAAGACCTACATTTTTATTATATTCTGAGCCAATCGATTAATGTATTTGTTTAACTATAATAGGTATTTGTTTTTTGTCTGTAATCATTTTTGATTTAGTTGGAATATTTTTCAAATTTTTTTTTAGTTTTCTCAATAAATGAAATGCATTGTTGATTTTTAGGTTATCTTGGTAACAAGGAAAAAAAATACAATTAATAAGAATATAGAATACTTATATATAGAATATATAATATAGAATACTATTTTATCGTTAGCAATGGTTTATCGTTGTATTCATATATAAATTCAACTATTCAATATAATATCCTCCCTTACAACTTTTCTTTAAAAACACTGGCACATCCATCGGCAGTATCGGTCATTTTTTTAATCATCGTTACAATTTATTAAATACAGGTTCATTTAACGTGAATGGTACTATTTTAATACTATATAGAGTCTATAGCAGAGGTTCCCAAAATTGTTTTCCCCGTACACCACTTGCCAATTTATTCTGTTTTTCGTAGATCTCTTAATATCATTACCCCTATTTACATCATATACCCTCCCCAATTTTTTTTTCGATGACATTGTCCCTTTGCAGGTCAGAAAAAAACCACTGGGGTCTATCTTATACTTGTCCTCTTTGGAACCTTTGGTCTACAAAGTAGATTGTAGACTGTATGGTGAATAGCAGTTATATTAAACTTACATTTTTCATACAGTTTCAGGAAAGCGTTTGAAGTCCTAACCCTTGATACGGCCTTGCATGGAGTTATCTATAGTTATTGGTCTAAGATCTCCAATAATTAAAAACTAAAAATTGTAATATAATAATACTAAAATTTTGAGTGTTCGATCTGGTCTGACTTGAACGATTGCAAACGACTAGATGAATCAATGTCGACGAAAAACAAAATTCGAAAAATCGTTCGAGAATAATTTTGTTTTAAGAATATATAATATGAATTATACCTCATTGTGTAATTTATTTTTGTTAGCATATTATCAATTCGAATATTTTAATCGTATAACGTTTTTAAAATTTACAGTGTGTTTTTTTTTCTGAATGCAGGTCATCAATCCTTTTTTTTTGTCAGTAAGTCAAGTAAACCATATCTCACGCTACAATAATAATATAATATTATGTACATTGAATAGTAGATACCTATCAAACCGGGAATATAAAAATATGTGTATATATTAGTATATTTTGAACACAATTGACGCACGAAAAAACCTAACCTAACTTACTATGTATTATGTGACCCATGCTACTTCCTGAAGGTTCTATATGAGTTTCTTAGAAACGAAATAAGGTTATTTACAGCCCTATATGGCTATAGATACTTAATATGTAAGGGCTTTAGAGCCTAAAATAAATACAAAATTACATTATTTACATAACTGCTAGTGACATGTATTATAAAGTGTTACCACTGGCGTATGCATGGGAAGGTTGTGGCTTATATTCTCTCCAATTGGTTTAAAAATATAACAACTATAAGCGTAATTTTTAGTAATTTTAATTGAAATTATTTTTTATAGTCAAATTAAAAAAAAAAAGCTTGATGTATTAAATACGAATTGGCGTTTTTGGATCCGGCTAAAGTCTCATTGTTAGGTTATAAACAACATAAGAAAATTCTATAATTTATTCATAAATTAAGATTATTATTTACTGCATCCCCTTCCAATGAAAATTCTTGAACATAACATACACCATTGCGTTATACTAAAAAAAAAAATGTCAAATTCATCTCGTTGCAGTAAATGTAAGGTTTTTTCCGTGTTTTATAGAATAATGTTTTAGAAGAAAAATAGAGAAGCACACGGAAAAATATAACTAGTTATACAAATAAATATGTATATAGTTATACTAACGAGACTCGATGGTTTAACGGGCCCGGTCACAATGTTTGTTTTCTTTGTCCGTTTCGTGGATAATTTAGCTAATAAATCATTCCGTTCTTCAGCAGTTGCAACTCCCCGTTTGAAGGGAAATTATTATACATTTTATAAAGAAAAGTATTTACTACGGCTACGGCAATGAATAATTTCTTTTATATTTTTATTTTTTAATATATTTTTAACGGTTAAAACTAAGAGAATTAAGTGAAAATATTTTTAAAAAATCATTCGCAGAATCCGCATATAGTAAATAACTTCTTTTATAAAATATATAAAAGGCTCCTTTGCCCTAAACTCCATTAGAAAGTTACAATCGTGGAAGTTTGGGATGCCTTTGTTGTTCGATATGCTAAGCACAAGACAGACAGAGAAAATAAATATTGTGACAAGGCCCCATAACCAGTGTTGTTTTGGAAGCCATATGGGGGTATACGAAGTATATTTATTTACCATTTGGTAAATTAGCATATACCATGTAAAAATACTACAAATACCGTACGTATAACTTAAAGTTCAAACCAAAACGTGCGTATAGCTTGTATACGATATGCGATTTACAAATAAAGCAATCTATATTTTGTATAATTATTATTGTTATTTTACGATTAGATGACATTTACCAATTATCTATAAGTATTACGTTAGAACTGTATAAAAAAATAATTAAGATTGGTTATTACCATGTACTGGTATAGATATAATTCGATTTTTTATATTCGGTAATAGATTTTTTGCTGGTCGTTGATGTGAGTTCATTATTTTACAAGAGCTCCAATTTGACAGTAAAAGAATTACCTATATGAATAATTATGTGATGCATAAATAAAAATATACCAAACTGAGTAACAAAAAAATTATTTGTATACAATTTACGTATTTATAAATGT
Source organism: Cinara cedri (assembly GCA_902439185.1). Classification (NCBI taxonomy): domain Eukaryota; kingdom Metazoa; phylum Arthropoda; class Insecta; order Hemiptera; family Aphididae; genus Cinara; species Cinara cedri. The sequence continues at coordinate 1,311,900 of CABPRJ010000013.1, forward strand.
AAACTATGTATAAGAGCCTCACAAAATAGTAGTTCGCGAATGAAGCGAGCGGCTTTTTGAGTGGTTGAATCTAATTAATTTTGTGTTTAGAAAATCACGAAATTTGTTGCTTGATTAAATTCATAAATTACTGTATACCCAAAAGGTTTTTTACGAAAATTAAACTGCCCATAATTTTAGATCAACAAATTATATGTTATTGTTTTATAAACGGACACACAAGAGACAAGATACAAGATCATATACTGCGGTGGATATTTCTTCAAAAAAAAAAAATACATTTTAATACGGTTATAGCATGTGAAATGGTCGTTAAAAATTCGATAGTTGCAGGATATTAAACTATAATAATATACGCCGCATGAGAATTAGTTTCGTATAAAAATTCGCGTTAAAAAAAAACAGGTTGAATAAAACGAATTTGTCAGATTTACATAAAAAATATGTATATTATATATTTAAATACTTAACAAAATATTTATACAAAATCTATATACACACTTAAGCCATTACGTAATATGATGGAATTTAATTACTACGGCAGTACAGATGAAATGGCTATGAATGCTATGGTTATTATTTTAATTCAGAGTAAATATTTTAGATTCTGAACGAAGGGATAAATTTATTGGTTTTACTATGATGTGTTATTTTTGTGTCTGTAAATTACTTTTCCACCAGCAATCTTGGTCTAATCAAAAACATTTTACGAATTTTCTCAAAGAATTTTTGATCTTAGTGGTGCATTAAAGAGGATTACCTCTTTTGTATATTTAAGGTGACTTTTTGTTGATTTCCGGGTTGCCTTGGTAACAAACGGAAAAATACGACTAATAATACTCTACTCAGAATCGGTTTTCAGTAGCAATTGTTTGCCGTCACGTACATAATATACATTTAATTATTTCATACATTCTCCCCTCGAACTTCACTTCTAAATCAGTGAAATACCCATCAGCAGTATCAGCCTTTTGGTTTTTGTATAGGGATACGTTATCTGTATAGTTTTTCTCGGTATAGGTCATCGCGAAAGATCGTCTCGAATTTCACCATTCACCAATTTCACCCATGTTAGGGGGAGATTTGCCCCTATATACTATTTCTGGCTTTAAGTTGAAGATTTTCGATAATATAATTATTGTATCGTTTCGCTATAGTGGAAAACGGTCCGGCTAATTATTTCGCAAAAAAAAAAAAACACCTATTTATCGAGGTTATATTAATTGATAATATCCCGCTAAAAACGAGATTATATATTACCTAATATATATTCAACGTACGACCCGTCCAATATAATACGGCGATTTTTTTTTTTTCCCCCGAAACTCGTACACGGTACACACCCTTGTCCGGCCGCGCAATATAAGACCTCGTGTTATTACTTATACCTGTATTCAGTATTGAGCTCAAGGTAACGGCGGCGAGAGGTTTATACTTATCGCGTGACCGGCGGTGGTCAACGGTCGCCAGCAGAGCGCGAGGGGTGTTCCTCCCGCGCACGGTCTCCTCGGACGCACCTTAGTTGGTATAGTATTGCCGGCAAGGGCCGACCACGACTGCACCGGGTCTCTCGAGAATACGCCGGGAAATCTGTCCCGCGTCTTCGCCGTTTTTATTTTCGGCCGGGTTCACCGTTTTCCGCGTCGAAAAAGTGAGTACGAACCTTTATTATATACTCGCATTGTACACACGTAGTTAGGCTAAGGATTAGATGGGATTTTATTCTTCTCCCCTTTCCTCCCGCCATTTTAAGGGATAAACATACAAGAAATACAATATTGAATCACCCATACGTAATCGAACGGCGAATTTTCAGCTTCATTAAAGTGTTTACTTTTCAGAATTACCTACTATTAATATAGAATAATAAGAATTTCGCAAATTTCTCTGACGGTACCTCAACAATGTCACTCTTGACCACGAAGTTCTAAAGTAATATTGTACTCCATAATTAAAGTTATATGTTTTTAAAATTCATTATATTTTTTTTTTAAATTCTAAATAGTGAGAAAAGCATGAAAATCGTCTACACAATATTATCTATAATACCTATAATAATTGCAAATTAACATAATAACATTATAGTTTATTATAAGCATAAATTATAGATACCTACCTGCCACCAAGCACATACACTTGGAGAGGTTGGTTAGCTGTTACATCTCCTACTCAAAATTTTAAAAATGGTGTTTCTAACGTTCTATAATTTAAAATGTATTACTTATGAACACTTCTCTCCACCCTCGAAATTTCGTTTCGTATACACACCTGTCTGCTATTATTATAGTATTTCATTTGTGTTGCCGAAAAATAACACTGACCGGCTGACTAACTTGTCAAGTTTGTAGACCTTCCTCTTGAATTTTATTCGCAACGTGAACATGCTTCATGCAAAACGTGAAGGGAATTTTGTATGTCAGTATATTATTCACTTTTCCGATTTCAAATTTGGTTTCAATCAAGGCTGGTTTAATATGGTATGTAAATATACATGTGGATTCTGATCAATCAATGTTAAGTACTATATTAAATGCATTACATTCGAAAAAATCTATGATTAAATTGTAGTCAAATTTGGCATTGATTGATTCTTACGTTGTCAGGCACGTACGCAAATAAGCTTTTTGGGTGTTTAAACCCCTCCCCCCAAATGTTTGGACTATTATATTGTGTTATAATTTTCCCCTGAAACTCATCGTTTATCTATAAATCAAACAAATTTTTAAATTTAAAAACTTAACCATACAGTTTGTATAGGCAATGAAAATTATATACAATATAATTTATTATTAATTTTAAATTTAAATGTCGGTTGATAAATCTACAATAAATATATAATAATGTGGTAACCATTCAATAAATTTAATTATAGTATCTATATTTTAATAGACCTAATCTTATAAAATACATAATTAATTTTGTGTAAATTTGTTTTTTTCTAAACAAAAATTTAAACAGAACAACAAATTTATTTAATTTTTTTTTGTAATTTTTATATAAATATTATTTACATTTTTTAATAAATACAAATTTTTCCACGAACTAATACTCAGTCTATTTGAAAATCAAAAGTAGATATGTAGTTGATCACCTCAAAAAATAAGAAAGACAAAAAATAATGATAAAATAACAATTTAGAGTTATTTGTTTCTTAAATTGTCAAAATATGAAATTCCTAAACAAGTTTATTCTTTCCAAGATATCACAATATATCTTATGGAACATCTGGTAAATTAAGCCAATATAACTGTACACACAATTGTCAAGTATTCAAAATAACAACTAGACTAAGTAGATCAAGAGAGATAAAGAATATTACTGTATTGTTTTTGTTGTGTAGACATTTCAATAACTGCGTTTAAGAGAACACTTTATTTTATTATTTCTTAAATGATTGCATTGACTTACTACAAAAAATATTTTTTGGGGGGGGGGTCAGGGGGTTCCTCTTAATTATTCTACAGGTACAGTTTAGGAAGAAGAGAATCTTGTCAAATCAAAATCGTTTTTTTTTTTCTTAAATAATTAATATAATGCATTTTTTCACAGGGTACACGAATACAGTGAACTGAGAAAATGTACCTGCTTTAATACATACATGAGACATAGACATTTTTATAAAAATTAAGTATGTATATGTATATTATATAATACGTTAGAATTTTCTAAAATATGTACAACGATTTTGAATCTACTTGTTGACATAATATATATTATATGAGGATATTTTTTTATTCTATAACATTCAATTCAGGTGATATACTTACTTGATGAATTGGAAAAATGTTGGCACCGACGGTCGTTATTCAACCTTCGTCCCGACCGTCCAGCACGATGGGAGAACGGGACGGCGTGGCGTCCGCAGATACCAGCGAAGAAAAACATGAACTGAACGTGAAAGAGATTGTAGCCCCCGCAAGACTGAGTGTCCCGCAGATAGATCATAAGTCTGAAAGTGAAGACGAAGAAGACCAAGAAGTAAGACTGCACCTAAGGTCTTCTAGTGTTTACTTCTAAAACAAAAATCCCAAAATTATGCTTTTAAAATAAAAACAATAATATCGTAAACACCGAACGGCACTAATCAATTTAATATTAATAAAGGCAAGGGTAAATTGGAAAATGGAAAAACTAAAATTTGAAGAAATACCTATTTCAAAGTATTTATAATATAATTTAAATTTATTTAAAAAATATATACAAAATTATAATAAAGAATATACATTTTACTTTGTTAGACACGGGGATTTTAAGTTAATTCGAATAGTAACTCCCAATTTAGATACTAAGAAGTGAGCTTAGCGAAGAATGTGTTAATTTTACTATAATGCGCGTTTTTATTTTTGTTTGTAAATAACTTTTCTACCAGAATTCGTGTCCCGAATATTGAATTCAGGGATAGTTTCTGATGGAAAATGTCTAGTTGAAGAATTGAAAATTGTATTTTCCGATTTCCTCTGTAGTTTTTTTAATAATTGGGAAAGACCGGGGAAAAAGGGAAAACTTGAACTTTTATGTTATTTTTCATTTTATTATTTTATTGTAATTCAGTATAGTATAATTTTAAAAACCTAACATTTTCACCGTGTTCTTAATAGACGTGGTATAATATTTTTGAAACATTCTGACCATTAATAGCTATTTGAATTTTTCAAGTTTTTAAGTTATTATATTTGGCTTTATGTAAAATAAAAATTTGTTTAAAACCTAAAAATACTTGAAAATTGTATACAAAGTTTTTCATAAGTATTTAATTGTTCTTATGAAACTAAAATCCGTTGTCACGATTTTTTCTCTAAAAGTTCAAATTTTGATGAAAATTGTATTAATCATGACATATTGCATACTGCTTTCCGAATCATATGGATAAACAATTGTTGGCTTTATAAAAATGCTTCAGAAAATTGAGATTAAAGAACACGGACAATTGTAATTAATATTTCCAGTAGTTATAAATTAACACTATTTTTAATTTAAGTTACCAATCAATATTCTAAAAAAAACAATACTTAACCGAACTTCCCTCAAAATCGTTTTTCTTTAGCAATGATTCATTTTTCAAATACAATACAGATATAAATTAAATTATCTAATGCATCCTAGCTTGCAAATCTACCTACAATAGTTTTACACCCACGGTGCGAAGTACACCTAACCATGTTTAAAAATTAAAATTTCAAAAAACAAAAACTGTATAGGAAATAAATGGTATGTATATTGCATTTTCATTGAACCACGTATTGTGCACCATTAAAATTTGGTAGCTTATAAATATCATAAAAAAACTAGAGTATCTTGTGTGGTAAATTAACTGTCTTCTGTTCTATACTCTATCCAACCATATAAATAATGTCTACGGGCAAAATGAAAATTATTAATTTAGTTCATATATATATATAATATATATAAAATATATCTATACAATAATTAATGAAACGTCTACAATAACGATTAACTGTCATAATTGTATTTCAATCAAAATGTATTTTACATAATAGTAGGTAGTAGCTTAGGAGTATCGTACATCAAATTATGTAGGGTAAGTACTTACTACCTAGCTTTATTAATTTTCCAAATAATTAAATCAAATAGGTGTCACGGCACACACAACAAATGAATCATATCGGACCGCCGGGATATTGGCAAGGAGTGCCGAACAGCAGAATGGCAAGTCCGGGTAACGACAACGGAAGTGAAACTTCGTCAGTGATGCCAGCTCCGGTTCCCGGACTCGCCGCTTCCAGAGTGGCAAGAGAAAAATACAATCATCTATCGTATTGGAAAGCCAGAAAAGTGAGAATAATGTATCATTTATTCGTATTAATTAATATTATTTACAATAAACTAGTACGAATACAATGTTTTGTTGCATAATAAATAAGATATTAGATACAACGACATTATTATATCCGTGTATCTGTAACATTATTATGTTGTACCTAACTTCTTTTACTAAATGCTAAACTTTGCGGCAGAAAATATAGACGTCCATTATTTTCTCTTTAATGAGAGAGTCTTCATATTTGAATTCAAACCGTTGCATTCAACCATTCTATTCATCTCTCTTATGAAGGTCCCCCTTTTCCTTTGCAACCATTGATTCTTTCGGTATGGAATAGTAATTCAAATTTGTTTAGATTCGAAACATAGTGAGGATTGTATTGGCTTTACAATGTATATTCTTTTATTTATTTACTTTTTTTGATCTGTGAACAACTTTCTACCAGAAATCATGCTGCGGTTTTTAAGTGTAGCATCTCTATTCTGGAAAATCATTTTTTTCATTTTTCAAGTGGTTTTCATAATAATTGGGAAAAACCGGAAAAAAACGTAGGAAAACCGGGAATATGTACGAACATGTATAAAAGAAACTTCGCTTCGAATCATTTTTCGTTAGCTATCTACTTATCTGCATACCTACAACAGTGACTGCTCCTATCCATAGTATCAGCTCTTTTTTCATTTATTATTTACGAGTATTAATCATTTTAATAATTTTGTTTTTACTTTATTATTTTATTACTTATAATTATTTCTTTTTTAATAATAATAATATATTGTTTATTATTTTATCATGTTTTCTGTAAATTTTAAATAACCATAATTCAACATCAAAACCCATAATTCGATTTTTAATTGATCGATATTAAATTATTTGACATTTGATATATAGGTAGGAAGACATAAATATATTATCTACCTTGGTGCATACATTAAAATCCATTCTTACGTGTATTTGTTTTATTTTTAGGTAACATTTTTTAAAAACGGCGATTTATATTTTCCGGGATTAGAACTACGTTTCCGCCCAGGCAGAGATATTGGACATTTAGAAGCGTTGTTGGACAAACTATCGACACGAATGGATTTACCCCGTGGTGCGCGATATTTGTTTTCCATGGACGGCGTCAGGGTTGTTAGTTTAGACCAATTAGAAGATGATCAATCATACGTGGTATCTTCTTATAAAAGCTTCAAGGTATCTATCTAAATAATATAATTGATTTTTCAGCGAACACAACTTTAAACAGTTAAATTAAATACAAAATTAAATCAGTAACCATACAATCAATTCACCTCACTGATTTCGAACGCATGTAAAACTATTGAATAAACATTACACACAATACGTTTTGTAAACTACTTGACGTCATACGATTATCACGGATACACCTAAAGTTTAATAGTTATATTTAATATCTTTATAATAGGTTAGAATCAATAAGATTATAGGTTCAATTAAAATTATTCAAACTAATTTAAATCATAATAATTAAGTAGGTACAAATTATGGAATAAATAATTGTATGTGATAGGCGTATATTGTTTAAATGCAATATTATATTGATTCCATCGCGTATTAGGTATACTCGTTTAAATCTATTTATTATAAATTATAATATACTCATTTATCTGATTTTTCTTGTACTATTAGGTAGTCTTTTTAACACTTGGGAAAATACATCGGATATACGGAAAAACCTGCGCAATAAAGGTTGCTGTGATTTGCTGTAATTTGGTTAAAAAGAGAGTTATAACTTACATAGAATATGTCACACATTAGCGTTTCCTAGACGAAGACAAATTTTCATAATATTTCGATATTTTTTTAATTATCTATAGACATTTTCATGTTTTTTGGTTTTTATTTGATTTTACGTGGATAAAATTGTTTGTGCTAATGTTTAAAAATTGTATAATAGATCCATCATAACTTGTTGTTATAACATTATAATAATATCTTTAATCACGATTTTTTTTAATGTATTTATTTAAAATTAAAATTTTGATAAAAAATTACGAAATTTCTAAATATTACCTATATTAACTAAACTTCGATTAGAATTATTTTTCGTTAGGAATGATTCATCTTTTAAGTATAAATTTAATAATTTTAATCTTATATATTTTTTTTTTATTATAAGTTCAATAAATATAAAACTTAAAATGCAATTTTTTATAAAAAAAAATCCCTAACTTTTATTAATTATTATTAATTATTACCTATTATTAATTAATGAATAGTTTTATGCTCATAAAGGCATACAATATGTATATTAATTAAAAAGTAATATCCTAGTAATTTATGATATTTATGCATTTTTCAATGATTAAAATTATAAATACTTTAAAGCGTGTTTACCTCTGGTTTTAGAATTTTTGTAATGGGTAACAACATACGATATAAATTCTGGTTTATATTATTTATAATTTATAATAATCTCATATGTGTAGGAATATAGAAATGGTAAATTATAAAAAAGAAAATCGTGGAAAAATGTATTTTTAAATTCTTTAGAAACCCTATAAATATTGTCAAATTATTTTATAAATCTATCGTATTCTAGGAAACTAAAAGGAATTCCGAAAAATCTTCAAATTATCTGGCATACACATGGTATTCCCAATTGTTGGTCTATGTATAGGAAAAATAAAACTTTGAATTATTTATACATTACATTCATATATTTCAAACTTAACAAAAATATATAATATGTATTTAATATGAATAATAATTTAAAAAAAAAACACATTATTGATTGTATAAAATTGCAGTAAAATTTACTCTGGGATACCATAATGGTATCTTACATGAAAATTAATAATAATATACATAATATAATACACTGGTTAACATATGATTTCATTTAAAACTATCATTATTATTATAACGGTAAGTTTTTCATTGTAATATATTTATTTTGTTTGATATAACGACTGCTGAGACTATTTTTGTGAATTGCGTCCATTAAAGAAAACAGAAGAAAGAAAACTAATTGGTTTTGATAAACGGGAAATTGTTGTACCAGTTAAAACGAACTAGAATTTTTTCAAAAATAGAATATTATATTAAATTATATTGTATCGTAAATACAATCAAAAGTAGAAATATTACTGCAATAGGCTGAGCAGTGAAAACGCTTGGTAAAATCAGAATCAACTTGAACGAATTGTAATGGAAGAGAACCCAGATAGAAAGTTACCTCTTAGACGTCTTCGTTTGATATGAGAAAATGTAGTGAAGAGAGACATGTAAATTTAAAATACAGGGTCAGAGTGGAAATTAAGAGTTACTAACAATGAATTAGATGATTGGATATACGATGACCCTATAGTATACCTAACTTCAAGAAACAGAAGATTATGTAATACCTATTACTATTTTTAATAATTGAACGACATTGGATACTACTATCAGTGGCGATAAGAAGTATTTTTATCTTGAATCACCAACTTAAATGTTCTGAAATTTTGTTCTAAATTGTTCTAAAATGTTCTAAATTCTGAAGATTCAGGCACCCACGACTTACCCACCCGCTTTTTCGTAAATCCCGTGATTCAAATATAGCTTCTTCGTGCCATTACTAACTACCATGTACAATGAACAGTTCAGAACATTGAGATAAATAATCAATGCAATATTTGAAGAGGAGGTGGAAGAGGAGAAGACTTATAGTCTGACCTTACCCAACCGAACTATAATGTCTAAAAAAGAAAACTTCAAATAATTACTAGAACTATTGCTGTTAAGTTATACTTAGGTATAGATATCAACCATGCGTGAAATACGTAAAACTATAAGAAAGATTTTCTAAATTGTATCTAACTATCAAATTATATTTATTATTCCTGTTAAAAAATTTAATTATATTCTGTTGTATAGTTAAATTGTTAATTGTTTTTTAAAATTGTGTATTGAGTTTTAGATCACATAAATATTTGAATAAAACAATATGTATTTACTGCAACTGCATATAACTGAGATATGTAAATGTATAGAATGTAGATAACGATTGCATTTGTTTTTGATGCGAGAAACAACTTAAGTTGTACCCTCACAAGTTACAACCACACGTCCACACGAGTATAATATTATATAATAATTTTGGCTCTATTGATAGTGAACAGTGATTATTATCCAGGCTAGTTTAGATTATTATTTATTAATTTATTTAGTAGCATCAGGATTTGATAATTTAATAATATAAAATATAGATGCAACAAAAAACACATTCACTAAATTTAAACATTGTCTTTGAATCTTTTACCATTTTATGATCATAAATTTGTAATTTACTGAAACTATGGACGATCGTCAAGACACAGAAAATAAAGTCAAAGGTAGAACAAACAAGTAGAAGAAGTTATTCCTCAAACACCAAAAATGACCTATTGTTATTCTTCCTTGAGACAGTCAGCAAAATAATTGATAATGAAAACGCTGAAATTTTAACCTACACATATAATGAAAAAAATTATGAAAATGTAGTTATCGATTAATCTAACCAGATAATGAACGATAGTATATCTACTTATAGAATATATAAAATGTTGCTTCTGAATTTCATAAATTAAATACCGAAAATACCAATGTAACAGAAAATCAACCGATTGTAGAACTGAATAGTTCAAACTCATTTACAGGTTTTGAAAATGATGTTGGTATTTAACCTGAAAACTCTACAAATTATAATACTCTGGATAAATCAAAATCTATAAATCTACAAAATTACGATAAAAAGTTATTAGAAACAAACTTAGTCCAACAAGATCACAGTGATCGATCTACACATAATACAAGAAAATGTTCTGTACATAATTTCAACTATATAACTAGAAACAGAGAAGTTATTAATCGTTTGGGATTTTTTTCTCTCCAACTACTACTAAATTATACTGTTATATTAGAAAACAAGTAAGGATAAAAAAAAAATGAAAGCTATCTAATTATGGACTTTTTGATTAAAATCATGCAGTTGAAAATTTATTCCAACATGAAATATCTAAATATTGTAATTATTACATTAAATAACATAGAGAGAAAAATTAGTTGTTTATATTAAGAGCTTCAAAAACAGAAGTAGAATGTGGATTAATATTTAGAAGTGATAACGAAATAACTAATACACTAAAAAATGGAAATTTTCAGCCTCAAAAACAGAAGTAGAATGTGGATTAATATTTAGAAAGGATAACAAAATAATTGATTCACTAAGAAATGGAAATTTTTTTCTATTGCTTTCTATTGAATTATTGGCGGAGTTAAATCCATTTCTATCGGCTCATATTAAAGATCATCTGAATAAAAAAATTGGTCATACAAATTACCTTTCGTCAAATATTTGTGAAGAAAAATTGATTTATGGCCAAAGAAGTGTTGACCAAAATTTTATTCTGTATCTGTTGATGCTACTTCCGATGATCCATATTTAGATGATTTGACTATAGTATTTATGCTATATAGAAGGAATTAGTCCAGCAGAAATGTTTTTAACATTTGTACTGAATTGTAGTTACTGTGGCCATTGAAATGGCAAAAACTCTCTTTATATTTTTTATCATCATAATATTGAATTCAATAATTGTTGTGGACAGTTATTTAATAATGTGTGGAAAATATGAGTGGTAAGTATCAAGGAATTCAAGCCTTAATTAAAAATAAAAATAATTTCGTAGATTTAGTTCAATGTTGTGGTCATTCTTTAAATTTAGTTGAAAAACAGTAGCCAAGTCATGTCTTTCGGCTTTCGGTTCTTTGATTTTATACAAAACCTTTACGTGTTTTTTTACTGCAACTCTAGTGCGTTAAGCATTGTTAACAAATAAATTAGCTTACATAGGTACAAACAAAAATATATACGTTCTAAAGAATTTAATCGAAAATTTGATTGAAATCAAAGCCATGCTGTTACTGTTTTTGGTTATGATTAGGTATATAAAAGAAGTTTTATTAGACATTTAAAATCATCTTAATCAAAAATACATTCTTATAATCGAATTTAAAAACTTTATGAAATAAATGAAATAATGTGTCAACTCAACTTGTATTTTAAACAATTTTTTGAAATTATATTTCAAGAAGGTTCCATTTAACAAACTATTTTTTACAAGATTCAAAAACAGTACTTCAAACTGCTTTTAATATTTTATCTAATTTATCCCTAATTATTTTTTATTATTTGTGCAATAAATACGAAATAAATTTGAAGTTCACTAAAAAAAAAACAAAACAATGTCCGGAAACAATGATCGGAAAAAAAAAATGAAAGACTCAGTTCATTAGACAATAACCAAACTGGCCTCAACCCAGTTATCACCAAAAGAAAGATTTAGAACTGAAAGCTTTATTTCAGTAATTGATCAACTGGTAGTATCATATATCGAAAGAATATCTTCTTATTAAACAATTTGCCCACATTTTCAAAGTTATCAATTTTATTTGTATTATACTTTTAGATTCTTAATGGAGTGAGGAATGTAAGGGGTTATAAGGAAATTTATTACCACTTTTTTTTTTATCTGTGAACAACGTTTGTAGCAGAAATCTTGCTCCGATTTTCAATCTATTTTCAAAGAACTTTTCTTGAAAAGCAAATTTTCCCGAGGTGATACTTTAAGGAGGTGATTTATTGATTTTTCTAATGGTTTTCATTAAAAATGGGAAAATCGGGAAAAACTTACCAAAAAAGTGAAAATTTACGAAGTTTGGTATTATTATCGAATCGTAAATATTACGGCCTTTCAAAACATGTATAACCGAACTCTACTAATTTTTTTTGTTAGCAATGATAAATCGTTGCGTACATATATTACGTTAAATTTTCCCTCTATCTTCCCAACTTCTCACCTAAAACAGTGGTCCACCCATCGTGCGAAGTATGTTCGTTTTTTTTTTTTATTATTATTATTTTGATATAAATGCTATTTATTCAACTATATAGTTTCGAATAAAATATTTTTTGCAGTAGATGTTAATGTTTCATTATATTAAACTCACTTGCATAACTGTACCCATAAATTAGATACGCGTAACTGAAAAAAATAGCCACTAAGTATAGGCCCAGGTCTCTTTAAATCTGAGTAATCATACAAATTAAATAAAATATTCAATTTTAAATCTAATTAAGATAAAAAATTTTTTATATAACAATCTTTAGCTTCGGAAGATTATATTGTACGTAGAATTATTAATTATTGTATTTTTCGTTTTGATTGAAAAACATCAATGAAGAATGATAAGATCTACCACAATGTACACAGTCCAAGACATAGTGAATAGTTTAGAATAGTTTTTTTTAACAAAAAACTAATAATATTTGTTGTTGAAGTCCAATAAAGTCCAAATAAAAAAAAGCCAAGCATAAGCTACTTCTTATATGTACATTAGTATTCCTTATCTTATGTTCTCTCATTACTTCACTCATCCACCTAAGCATTCTCATCTCCACTACACTCTTTCTTTGTTCTATTTTTCCGTTAACCATCAAACACTCCGAAACCATACAACATAGTTGATTTCATAACACTTTTATAGAACTTACCTTTAAGTCTCATTAAAATTCTCTTGTCACATAAAACTCCTGATGCTAAAACTACTAATTATCGTTGGCTGTTTTGTGCTGTTCCTCCTAAATCATACTCAATGTATCCTGTTTTACTTCTAGTTAACCTTAATCTCTTTCCTTTAAGCGTTACTCTCCATTCCTCGAGCCTGCTTCTAACTTCTTCCAAATTTTCTTTTATCCAACCTGTATCATTTGTAATGTCCTCCTCTCACCTGCTATCCCCGCGCACATTCGAGATGGGAAAATCCGCCCAACTTTTGATTAGAACTCCTCATAATATATGTTAGAAGTTTACACCAGCTTTCGAACTTATAGCACCCCATTTGTTGTCTCTAATGGCAAGTAGAAGTACCGTGGGAGAAATACCTCATATCTAGAATAATCACCTACTTGGACTTTCGTGGGAGCTCGGAGTCCTGAGTTCACTAAACTAGTAGTATCATATATCTATATAAGGTTATAATTAGGGCTCGGCAGTAATAGAAGTTACATATTTTTCTTTATACATTGGATTTATAGCAGACCAAGCTAGAAATTCTTACTATGCAATAAAGAATTTTTAAATCAAATATTTAAAATGCTAATTTCATAAATTTTAGAGAAAAAGTGTCGATTTTCATTGATTTTCTTATACTTTTATGCATATTATGCATATTTAATATTTGCTAAAAAAATTATTTTTTTTTTCTTATTTAAACAATGTATTTTAAATAATATTTAATGTAAATCTTAATATGATTATCGTTTTAGTGAATTTATTTAGTGAAAACGGTGCTATCCGAATTTTATCTTTATCTTTTTTGTGAATTTGAATAATAACATTTTATGTTTTTGAATAATAAACCTTGAATAATTTTTTGTACATTTAATATTTTTCCATGCATATTTTACAATTGTTTCGTGCATATTTGGACATGCATATTTTGACTTTTTTTACCTCCTATAACTTGATTGTAATATTTGTATAGGTAATTGGTAACTAGTATAAACCAGAATATTTCTGGGATTAGAGGTGGACGCGACTATGCAAGTATAATATTACCGACAAATATATTAGTTCTATAATAAAATACTAGATGGCGCGTAAGGTTTATATTATTAAGACATACATCACTATTTACTATAAGGAAATACAAAAATACAAATACTATTAAATATTACCTAGGTATACACTATATAAGATTAGAACCAACAAGAATTAATAAAATCAAATACCTATTTAAATAAATTATTAAATAATTTTGTTGATTTGAAAACTTAAACTTATATAAATATGTACCTTTATTTTACGAGTTCGTAATAAATTCCCAAGTAAAATAAGTGAATAAGTATACATATAATATTTCAGTAACAAAAATGAATCGTAACAACACGATAACAATATAATACTATATTAATATATAAAATTGTAACTATTTGTTAATATTTAACCTACTATAGGACTATATAAGCTCCTATAAAATGATGTTATATTTCATTATTTGAATATTAATGGTATTAAATTAGAATAAATAGCCAGTTAGAAGGCCAAATCCAAAATGTTTGTATTGCACTTCATATTTTTACTCAAATACTTGCTCCAATCATAAACTTCTTAAAAATATATTTGTAGTATTTATTTGGAATTAATACTTAATAAAGGTCATTTTTTGAAATATCTACCTAACAATTTTCATAATAAAGGGAAAACATTTAAAGTTTTGTACCAGAAATCAGAATCAGCTAAACGGTCATTAAATTAAAATCGGGAATCCACTGGGACATATACGGCTACTACATCACCGTGTATTTTTGTGGAATTTTCATCGAAAATATAGAATAATGCACGGTATTATGTCTATTATATATATATATAATATATATTATTATTGTAATCTTACTTAATTAAATTAAATATTTAATAAAGAATTATTAACACTAGTGAGCAAATCTAGCAACCAAAACTATTTTAGATAAATTATGAAAAAAAAAAAAAAAAACATACTATATGATCCAACAGTTTCATCCACAGAGTACCTATCGAATAAAAATTACGTTAAAAACCAGAAAAACTAAAATGTCTTTAAATATCTATAGCTCAAAAATGAATAAACTGTTATGAGAATTGTATCACATCTAGAAAAGAAAAATATGAGCTCTTTGTCCAATTTTCAATTCTCTATGATTATTTTCAGCTGAATCACCAAAAAATTGAAAATAACAAAACCAATATTTTCATTAAATTTTCCCATTCTTTTTTTACTTTTTTTTTCGATTTGCTCAATTATTAAAAAACTACACGGAAAATCAAAAACGACTTTCTTACTTGTTAATTAAATTAAAAATATAACAAAAAAGTTATTTTATTGTTTATTTCAGTAATATTTCTTGTAACAAAAATGAACAATATAAATTTGAATTAAAGAAATCGTAACGCTGTGAATTTATCAGTTTTTATTTCTCGTCTTCTTTCGGTTTTTTCCAATTGTTATGAAAAATCTTTAGAAAATCAAAAAATCACTTCACCAGTGCACTAACTAGATGAAATTTCTTTTTAGGAAAAGTGCTTAACTTGACATATTGGATCAAGATTTCTGTTAGAAAAGTTGTTTAAATACACAAAAAACACACGCATAACCAATAGATAAAACCAATAGATCCCTCATTACGCTCCGAACCTAAACGTACATAATCAATTAGCTATAATAATAATAATAATAATCAATTAGCGGATGCGATTATAGTCTACTGCATAATATTATGGGTACTTTTCTCTGAACTTATAACCACTCGTATTATTAAAAACCACAAATTTAATGAATATAAAAAGTTGAAAAACATCAACATTTTCTAAAGAATAAATTCTATAAGAAGACATTTAAAGAGTATATCTCGTGGAACACCCCATATAAGTTTATAGAAATGCACGATTAAAAAAAAAATCGTATACACCTGTAATACAAAGTTTCTTTGATTTTGGTTATCATCTTCTCCGAAAAATATCAGGTTTTCAAGTTTGAAATTCACACTTTTGAAAGGTAATAATTAATTGGAATAAAAACGGTGAGGCGCGCTCTATATTTATTTAAAGCAGTAGGTACTTATTATTTAAATTAATCAGGTAGGTAATGACTTAATAATTATTATTATTTTCGTGTTTATTTGTAATTAAAAATGTGTTTTCAAAAAAACTAATAAAAATGTATGAATATATTTTTAAATACAGGTAGCGTTAAATGTAAAATAAAAAAAAAATATATTTTTTTTATAACACTAGTTTGTAAACACAATGTCTAAAAATAACGACATGTAATAAAATCAAATTTGTCAACAATTTAATGATAATTTAAAACACGAAATTATTCACATAATTTTTTTTTTTAAGGAATAAAACGGTTTTACGGAGTTTATACTTTTACATTAGGAGGACAAGGACGCTAGACACTACATGTCATATATTTGTTTTCTCCGTCTCACAAATGTACCACGTGGAAAATTTGGATTCAGCAAAATCGATATTTAGCTGTTAGTTTTAATATCAGAACGAAAAATTACCTGATAATGAAATTATCAAAATTATAGAAAATTATCTGTGATTTTATGTTGGTACTTTTTGTTGTTTTAATATTTCGGCGAGATATGAGCATATTAAATACCACAATTTATAAATTATTAAATTATCTTTCCAAAAAACAATGTAAAAATACAGTTACACAGATGCTCTTAGCTTTAAATTTGATAATAGGTCAATTCGTTCTCATACTAAAATTAACAACATTTCATTGGTTCTGTTGAACGTAAATGGCTAAATCGTACGGTTTTAAAACGGAAATAAAAAAAAATGCATGTTTAATGGGGTGAAATTTTTTTTCTTCCACGTAGATTTTTTAAATTTTGAATACAAATTTTGATTATACCATCAATAGATGCAATAGCATAAAAAAAAAAAACATAAAAAACTTATAACAATTGACAGTCTATCACTAAAACATCAGAATAACATTAAAATACTTTAACATTTTAATTTACTCTTCGCGTCCTTATAGACATAACCACCAGTTACCACTATAAAAGTTGTTTCACATACATTTAAAATAACTACATCGATTTTACTATTGTTTTTATAACGTTGCGTATTTAAGTGAATAAACTGTTAAAGTAAATAATTTATTTTTAGTAGTGTATAATAGTATGTTCATTTTATATTCTGATCGCAGCAGGAAACAGCAAAGTTTACGGGAAAATCGGTTTCATAATTTTGGATTTTGTTTTTGATCCTGAGCGGATGATGATGTTTATATGTTTTTTCTGTTGACAACTTTTCCGTCAGAAATATTGCTCTGATTTTCAATGATAACTTTTATTCTGAAAGGAAATAGGACTCAGAGAGAGAGTGTACTTTAGGGAGATCATTTTTTGATTTTTCCAGAAGCTTTCCAAACAAATGGGAAAAACGGGAAATTAGGAATAAATTAAACAAATTTGATTATGTAATGCATATGATTATTTTACCTTAATATGACATATATACTGTTGACAAAGCAACAATATCTAACCGAACTCCGCTCAGAATCGTTTGCAATGGTTAATAGTTGCTTACAAATATACATTAAATTACTTATTACAGTGGCTGCACCCATATCCATTATCCTAGGAAAGATTTTTCCATTGTAATTTGAATTAAAATAATCATCGAGATCTGAAATTTTCATAAAATAGGTACATTAACACTTTCTTGACGCGTTAAAAGATATTCTAGTGAATATTCATTGTGTTTTTTTTTTTTTGGTTTTTATTTGTTTTTATGTGGATAAAATTGTTTTAACGAACAGAAATGTTTGACAATTTTACATAAAATACACCATAAATTATTATACTATTATAGTGGTAAAAAAAAAGTTGGTTAAAAAAACTACTTATTTAACTAACTTCTTTTTAAACAGATAACGTAAAAATTATGGCATTTCAAAGTCATGTTTAACCGAAATTCACTCAGAATTATTTATTATTATATATAGATATAAATTCATTAACTCTATTTGTCCTATTTTCCAAACATTCCACCTACAACGGTGACGCACAGATCAGGAGTATCAGCTCTTTTTAAAAATATTATTATTAGTTTTTTTCGAATAAAATAATACAAGGTTTTGTTTACAAGGTAAACCTACAAGGAATAACCTTGTAAACATTTTAAATAAGTATTTTAAGGCCGTAAATTAATTTACAATATGACATGTAAAAATTTACACAAAAGGGATATTTAATTATTACTGTTGACACTAACCCCAAAATGTTATACTTACATAACTATTAAATTATTTGCATGCGAACCATTAAACCTTGTTAAAATATATTGGATTTGCATGCATATTCATATAATAATTTATTTAATGTTGTAGAATTTATTATAAGAATAAAAAAATAAGCAAAAAAAAAAAAGATGGATATACTTAGCATGATGGGTGAACCACTGATATAGATAAGAAGTTGATGAGAAGGTAGAGGGGAAAATTAATGTATATACACAATGATTAACTTTTGCTAATGAAAAAACGATTCTGAGCGGAGTTCGGTTAATTGAACCCTATTTGCTTAGTCAGTAATATATATGTCATATTAGGTAATGGTAAAATAATTATATAATTAAAAATAATATTTGTTTAATGTTGTACCGATTTTTCAAGTTTTTCTATGTTTTTCAAGGGTTTTTCCATGTTTTTATTCAGTTTTTCAAATTTCTGAGAAAATCGAATTAATGATCTTTTTAAAATTCCTCCTCACACCTAATTTCCTTTCAGAAAAAATGCTACACGTAGAAATCTAAGCAAGTCTTCTGATAGAAAAGCTGTGCACAGATAAAAAAAGAAATCTTTGTAAAACCATAAGCTTCTTCGCTCTACTCAGAATCTAAAAATACAATTCTCGGTAACAAGTTGAGCTGTTCAAAATATTTCGCTCAAAAAAAGACACACATACACGCATATAACAAAACTTTGATGAACACATGTATTACAAACGACTGAGACCGTTGTAGTGCTAACGCACAAGGAATTAAACTTCTACGACGCAACGAGGAATTACTGTATTACATAATTGTCATACATCACATAATACCTACATTATTTTCAACCTAAACGATTTTCGTCAAATTTTGATATTAAAATTCTAATAAAAAAATATTCCACAATACATTATTTTTATATTTTTTTTTACCGCAAATTACGACTTATGATGAAGCTCCTGTTCAGTTGTCTAGAATGTTTGATTGATCGAATAATTTTATCTACACAGTACCTATACCTAACAAAAAAACGTACAAAAACCCGTAAAATTAAAATGTCTATAAATAGCTCAAAAATGACTACGATGTTTTGAAAATTTTACCACGTTTAGAAAACACAAATATAATTATAAAATAAACATATATATAATTTTCGGTTTAAACTTAAAGTCTCTGAAAATATTTTCAACTGAATCAAAACAAAACAAAAAACAAAAAACTGATGGCATAATACATTTCGTTAATATTTCCGTTTTTCCCATTGATTCAAAATTTTTAACGTTGGAACAGCTGATAACTGCTAACTATTATTATGCTGTTTGGTTTTATAATACAATATAGAAATAATAATCTACAAAATATGATTTATTATCACGTCTTCGTAAATATATAGTAATTAAGTATATAATATAATATTATATAGAGCACTTCGAAACGAGCAAGCTGAAACATTATAATATCGCGTTACGTATACTACAGACCCGGCATTGTTTTTAATAACATTCAAAAAATGACCTAAAAAAGAAACAAATAAATAAACACCGTCTATCTATACAAATTCGCGCAAACATTTTTATCGTCGTCTTCATCATCTGTGCGGTCAATACACGATATTATACGCGTCCGTTCGAATGTTTTTTGTTTATTAAAATTTCGCATTTCCATAACGAAACGCGAATGGCATTGAAGAAAAAAATAATAGGTGTTATTGCAGTTGTCTGTATGAGTTTCTTTCGGCGTGCATATTTCGTAAAATTCGCCGCTGTGACCCCAAAAGTGTGTACGCATACAATGTACAGCAATATTAAAGGGCCGCCCGGGGTATTATAATAATTTAAGTTAATTACCCTCCGTTCGTGTTGCGTTCAATACCGCGAGAGGTATAAAAGGTTTCTTATAATATTATGTACGTATATACGCGAAAATAATAATATTATAATACGACTGTATTATAATTATTATATATATATATGTACGTGTGTATAGAGGGATGGGGTGGTGGTAGTGTTATGATTTCGGTTTCGTTCGTGTCGGCGGTCATTTCGCTACCAATATATATATATATACGTGTGTGTGTATACATCGTACGACCTTCGGATTAATATTTACATTTTTATAAGAGATCTCGAATTGTTCCCGTGTATTATTATTATATTGTTTGGGTATACGTTTTCACATGTTGTTTTAATAACCGCCGCCTGAGGGGTGGTCAAGGACTCCGTGTGTGATTTTTCGGTCGTGTATACGGTACACCGTATAGCGCATAAAACAATAATAAACCCTTTGACGACCGAGGGGTTATAGTAACGTGTAAACGAAATATAATAACAATATTTAATTCGGAGTTAAGATTTCGTTTCGGACGTTAAAAATAACGCGCCCTAAAACCAAAACCAATGTCATTCGGGTTATAAAACAAGAAAAACCGTGTCCTTTCGTTATTTTTACACGTTTTTAAAACGCAGGCAAACTCCCCTATAAGTGGGTACCGACTTAATTAGAATTATATTATTTTTTAAAGTATAACTATTTTTTTTTTCTGAGGGTTCCGCAGCTCGGGGATGTTTACAAATTTATAATATTTGCGATTAAAATTTGTTGAGAAACGCTCCAATCGGTTTTCATCATTATGTTAAAAAGCCTGCGTGTAACGTGCGGTTTTTTTTTTTTGTTTTGTTATAAATATGTTTTACATGAAAAATTCTCAAAAAATACAAACGAAATTGACTTTAATAGTGAACTTAATTAATCATATTTAAACTCTAATTATAGAGTTTCGAAATATAATAAGGGTGCCTCCATTCGACGAAAAAAGTATGATTGAAAGTGGACATGAGTGTTTTTACCTGTAAAGCACGTTTTCAGGCAAAAAACGGGTCATTTGTGAACTCTTTAATACAATCTAGAAAAATCGATAGCAATGTTCTTCGTTTATCTAACAAATATCGTACAAACGGTTTATTAAGTATACATATAATAGTCTAAAATTTAAAATGAAAAAACAACGAGCCAAGACGGAAAAAATATTGTAATATTTCTGTATTTCTAAGTGACTTTAATGCAATGCATTCCATTGAAATTTCAATGGAATACGCGCGAATATATTTTTAGATATAGTTCAAACGTTCGAATTCTATAGTAAAATATACTTATAAGTATTTTTTGATATTCAGTACTCGAATTGAGAGGGGAAACACAGAGGAGAAGAACTCCTCTTCTTTAAGATTTTGAGTGGATCGTGGATCGAAGAAGCTAATATAGTTTTATAGTATTTATTTCTTTTTTCTGTGGACAACTTTACTACCAACAATATTGCTCCGGTTTACAATGATAGCACTTTTAATGAAAGGAAATTTGACTAGAAAGGTACTTTAGAGAGATAATTTTTTGATTTTTTCCAAAAGTTTTCCCAATAAACGGGAAAAACATAGGAAAACGGAAAAACAAGTAAAATATTAAACAAGTATTGTTGAGGAAAATATATAATACATATGTAATTATTTTACCATAATATGGGATACATATTTTTGACATAGCAATACTGTCAACCGAACTCTGTTCAGAATCGTTTTTTTTTTTTTTGTTAGCAATAGTTAATCGTTGCTTACAGATATACATTAAATTACCTATACCAGTGGCTGCACCCATCCCCAATATCCTAAGACAGCTTTTTACTTTTATTTTAGTATCCCCTTAATAATTATTTCTATTTGAACGAAGGAATGGTACATCTATTTTTGCAAATAATGATATTTTTTTTAAAAAAAAACAAGTATTACATCTACTTAGATGTATTCAAATAAATAATTATTTTTTTGAATTTTATATTATATTATCATATACAATTTTTTAAAAAAAAATTAATTTTATTATCGTTTAGTCTTAATAATTTTTTATATTTAGATTTAATTTTTATCCTGCATGATAGGTATTGTAAAATTCGAATAAAATTTCATTGTGTTGTTGTGAAAGGGCGACATTTTTTTAGCTAGAATGCCCAACAGACTACCCAAATGAATTCAAAGGATGCAATTTTGTATACACGTGAAATAAATATTAATGATGTGCCTTTCAGGGTTTTCAACCGCCAATTTATATGGTGTTCGTTTAATAATATTGTTTTGCAAAGAAAAATAATTCCATAATAGAAAATAGGCGAAGGAAAATTCGACTCTAATGATGGAGTTCTACTGCTAACGGTTATAATAAATTATTTTGTTTTCCGTTCAATCGATTCGTGCGTATATATGTTCATGAAAAAACCGTGGTGAAATGTTTGGGTTTTATTCGATAATAATTTGAACGGTTCTGGAATTATAATAAAACTGCCCAATGATTTATCGCCTCGGATACCCGGTGGATAGTTATTATTATTTCCTCCCCCTTCCACCTTTCTTACCCGCGTACCGAAAACGCAATCGTTGCGTTTATACGCATACGACCCCGTGTCTTACTGCTATAGCGAGGTGTGCGGCCGTTGCGGTATAAACCTTATAACCCGCGCGAAAAAAGGTCGTATCCTCGCGGAAACGACCGGAAGCGCACACCCGCAAAAAAACAATAAATACACGTATAATACGTCGCGAAAAGGCGGCGTTTTCCGTTTGTTTTTTTGCCTTTGCATGTCTGCGAAAATAATCATTACTATCGTGTAGTATATATATATACTACAGCCGTTATTATCATCGCGCTCGCACCGTGGTCGTCGTCGTCGTCGTCGACCGCGATAAACGAGCGGTCGCCGAGGTGTCCGCGCCGAGGAGCCCCTCCCAACGCCGACGCCTCACCCCACTGCGGCCAGGGGCCGAAGGGATCCGCGCGACGCGCGCGCGCGACGGATAATTGCCGCCGCGGCGGTCGTAAAATTGACGGTGGCGCGAAGATGGTCAAGGGCTCGTCGTCGTCGGCGCGTCGCGCGCATTAATACTATTTAAACGGTGTCTGGTGCGGCGGGCCGGCGGCGTGCACGCATTATTATCATTATTATTACTGTTGTTGTTACAAAATAAAAACGCGCAGCCGTTGGCCGCGCCCCAGACCTTGACGCCCGCCTATTCGAGGCGGCGGCGGCGTCGGCGTCCGAAACGGTTCTCCGCGATAATGCCGTGTTACGGCCCGACGGACCCTGGACGACACGCCGACGTGAACGCCGCACCAGTCGACCGCCGACTGTCCGCCGAACTCGCGTCCGTCACTCCGCGCATTGCCGTGTCACCGTGTCCACGTGTATTCATGGCGCCGCGCTGCACGTTTTACAACGCCGCCGTACACGCGCGTACGTAACAACAACAATATTACTATTGTGTACCGGCTGTACGTCGTTGACGCGCCGCCGTGATTGCCGTGCCGGGCCGTTCTTTTCGGCCGCGTCCCGCCGCAAACCAATGGGATGGCAGTCGCGTTTACCGTGTTACACTCCGCCATCGCCGAGCACGCCGAACAGGTATTAATATACGCAATAGGTACTCGGTGTTTGGACACAACGTTATTAATGAAATAATGAAGTAAAAACGAAATTATTAAAATGGTTAATACTACTCGTCAATAAATACGTAAATGAAAAATATATTTATAAAAACGAATGAACGCGTCGCCTGGAGTATTATGATTAAACGCATTTTACGGCCGGTTTCGAATTGAAAATTCATCATCAGTTTTTGAAGAATTACACACACACACTCAATGAAATAAAGAAAAATAATTTTAATAATATTTTAAATGTCCAAACAAATTTTAAAAATAATATCTTGTATCAATGCGTTTTAGACAATAAATAATAACCAAATAATTTATATTTCTGAACATATCTATGTCTAATAATAACTTATTTTAAATAATCTCTTTTATAAAAGTAAATTATTTCTATATTCTATGTAAAACGACCAATTCGTATAATTTTTTTCTATGCATTCCTTCATTTCATTTTTTTTCTTCAGTCACGTTTTACATTTTCACTGTAATATACTTGATGATGAATTTTCAATTCGAAACCGGTCATACAATACACTCATCATAACACTCCAGGTGACGCATTCATTAATTTAATTATTTTATTTTTATGCATACATTTTTTATTTATATATTTATTTACTTTACAATATTATTGTTCCTTTTACATGTGAAAATGAACGCGCATTTCATATTCGCATATGTCGAATCCGAGATGTTGAAAATTCGCTCCCGTTCGTCTTTCGTTATTTGCATAGAACGAATGCATTCGCCGTTCCTTAGAAACAAAAACGATCGTATTGTACTCCTCTGAAAAAAAATTAAATCCTACGAACGATTTATTTCCCAAACACTGACAATACCGTAGCCGACACTTCTTATACGCGTTTCCTTTCGCGGATTTTCATAACCTAACTGACGCGACGACCGAAATTCACTTTTTCGTACTACACGAACAAAAACGTGTGTCGCGTCATACGCGCGAAAACCGTCTGAAACGGAACTCCAACAAGGACCGAAGAAAATTATCGCCACGGATTCACAGTTTTCCGGCTGAAATCATTGAAAACCCGTCGCGCGAAATCTCCGATTCCGGCACCGTTCCAAGGCGTTTTCGTTTTAGACGGGTTTCGCTGTGTTTAAACGCATAAACGATAATTCTATATAGTTTCCAGCATAGCTGTATATATAATTCGAATACCGTTTATAGACACGCACGTTTTGCACTACAACGACGTTCCCATTCGCGATGCCGTTTGTCCGATCGTTTTTGTCCGCGACGTATTTCGCGTTAACGCGTCTCGTATAGCGGACAGCTGTGGAAAATATGTCTTGTAGATTTGTCACCGAACGGCTTAATTACGTACGTACTCACTCGTTTTACGTGTATATTTCTATACAAATATGTAGTAAACATTTATTACGAGTTATCTCGAAAGTGCCGAAAGGTTTATGTATGGACCACTTTCGGAGACCTTTCGTTACCACCTCGATTTGCTGATGGCCCATATTTTATTTCATTTTTTTTTCGTACTTCACGGATTACGTATTAACATGAGCGCCATTATGTACGATAAATGTATAATCATGAAGCAATAAACTCCGATTACTATAAAAATTGATTTACATTAAATACTGTTTTCAATTGTGTAAATATGGCTTGGCGGATCATCGCTAAAAATCTCGAGGACCCTAGGTTAGAAATTGCTGCTATACTATATCATTTATATACGACAATGCTGTTTTCAGTTCTTAATATTACTATTTCAAGCGTAATAATTTACAATCGATGATCTTTATTTTTTTATAAATTCGTTTAGGAACGAACCGCAAAATGATATGGCCACTCAATAATCGTTTTTCCCCACATCCCCCTTTTACGTTTTTATTTTTGATTAAAAGTGTTTAACGCGCCCGAAAGACAACTTATGTTTTTTTGATTATTTCTTCCATTCAAACGCCAAACTAAACCTGTTTTTCCGACGTATTATTTCCCAACGAGCCAAATATCAAATCCATCTGAAATTCGTAATCTAAAGTAATGTAACATATAATTTGGGTTCAGGTCAGCGATGACACGTTAACTTTGCAATATGTGACTAGAGAAGTATTTTAAAAATTATAAAAGCAAGAAGATGTTATAATTTATACAATTAAAAACGGGATGTTTCGTGTGGTTTATTTAGATTTTAGTTTTTAGAAATTATTTTGAATAATTTGAAAATATTTTTTTACATATAAATACCTACGCATTTGTCTGAAACGCATCGATACTGTATTTTGAACGGAACTCGATTTAGGATTTTTAAATACGGCATTTATAATAAAATATGTGTACAGTTATTTGTATATATATATACATAATTTATGTATATATAGACGAGACATGACTTGGCGCCACTGGATAACAAGATTATATAAATCAACTAACTAAAAAATTAACGTTGTACAAATTAAATGTATTTACAAAAACATACAAAAATTATTTAAATAAATATTCCCGAGTTCATATTGTTCACAGTGCAGTAATATAGATAAACCTGAATATGAATGTGCTGTTTATAATAAAATTAACGTAGACAAGTTGTTTGAAAAAAGTTAATGTTTTATCCACTGGGTGATATGCTAAAATTATTTCACGCATTTCATCGCTTGGTGTTCAGTTCGTGATCAAAACTATTTTTACATACTCAACAATTCAAACAAATTAAGCTCTTAAATAAATGTATATTGATCAACACACGTGGGTGTGAAAAAATTGTTTTATATACAGTTGTGTACCAAGATATTTCCAATGGGAGAAAATGTAACAAATAATAATCGTAAAATTCATAATTAATGGTAATCTAAAATTCGAATCCTAAAAAAAACGAATTTCAATAAATCAATAAATCGAGCTTTTTTCCGTTACATGACTAAATAATATGCATTTCGATATTAAATTACTTATATATTTTTTTATTTGTAATCCATTGGGAGAGATATAACCCCTAATTTGTCCCTCTGCGTATGCAATTGTTTACATATATGGTAAAATAAGTACATATTCAAGGCTTCTACTGAAATACTCAATATAAATATGTTTTGTTATGTTCAGTGTTTTCTTATAAATATCATTCATTTTGACGTTTAACTACAGTCGTATATAATATAATTATATCCTTAAATTTTGAATAATAATTTGTATACTATAGATCATAGTATTGTAACAATAGCTGATATTTAACATGCGTGAACGATAATGTTGGCCGTTATTATAGAACGCAAATTATGGGAAAAAAACCGGTGGTTGGAATTCCACTACTACCCCGGCCCCAGCCTCAGCTTGGTCAAGGCAGTCGTCTATGAGCAGAAAGCAGTCGGCAGCCGACGCTAGCGAATTAGCTTCAGCCACTTCTGGACTTAACATAGCCAAGTCGTCTACCACTAGAGTAATAAGGATCATTAATAATTTCGACCACACGGTACAGGTCAGTGCTGCATTGACATTTTACTTAAAATTTAATTAGTTTTTACGATATATTAGTGAAATTAAAGTGCAAAATTTGTTCATTGGTTTAGAATAATTTCAGAAGAAAAAACACTTATATAAATTTATATATATTTAAAGTAATAGGTAATAGAATATTCGAAAAATAACTATTTGTTTATGGAGTTTCTATACATCATTTTTAATAACGATCCCCCAACTCCCTAAATAAAAAAAACACATCTGTAAAACTAATTATTAGCACTTATACTACAAAGTAGTAACAAAGTATTCAAATCAAAATTAAATAAACATTAATATACATAAAATGATTGAAAAAATAGGTTACAATTTTTTTTTAATGAAAAATTGAGAATACTCAAAACAATAAGTAAACATACAATAACCTTAAAATACAATATTTTATTTTTTCATTTTTGAGTCCTAATAAAGTCATTAGGTACTTACACTTATTGATCAAATTTGTCAAGGTTCGGTATGATATTTGTATTTAAAGTAAGTATCAAACGTTCAAGTTTGACAAAATTAAAAATACGACCTTGGAAAATAATTTTGATAGTAAATAATATAATCAGTTCACTCGGCACCGTTATTGAACTGTTTCTCTGTTTTAATAGTAAACGGTCACCGTATACTATTATTATTATGATATAACCTCTATACACGCATGTACCTGTTTTGCATAAGTCGAACGCCTGCCAGAATATTGTGTGTTAAGTAAGATCCAACAATAATAATAATATATTCATATCGCAATAATGTGTTATGGGGAAAAATAATTTACGAAACACACAATACTTTGTATTATTATATATAATATCTATGTCCTATTATTTCTACGGTCATACAACAATAGAGCAAAAGCAAAAAATCGAATACAAATACGAGCAAAAATATATAATAAATAATATACATAATTATAGAAATTAATTAATAACCGTACTTTTAAAATTCTTGTAATGAAAAATTGTGTGGATCAAATGTGTGATCTATAGAAGTGAACAAAAAATAATTGGATCAACAGAAGATGACGGACTCACTTTATTATAACAAACGTTTCTCTTGCTGTGACTGAATAAACTGCATGGTTAAAAACGTTAAAGCGTTAAACATGCGTGGTATTGGAACACCGCCGAACGACTAAACCCAAATCGTAATCGCGAACTTTAACGAATTCTCATAGCCTTACTTAGGAAGTCTAGGGCCCGCGCTAATTTTTTTATGGGACCCTTAAATTAAGTTATAAATTCAGTTTTTTCTCTTATCTAGTTCCGTAACTAAATAATCAATTATAATATAAAAAGTTTCAACCTCTAATTTTTAGATTCTGAACGGAGAGAGGAATATATTGGTTTGACTATGATGTTTATTTTCGTTTACCTGTAGACAACATTTCTATCAGCAGCTTTTCTCCAATTTTCAGATATAGAACTTTTTCTTAAATGAAATCTGACTAGGGTAATACTTTAAGGTGGTTATTTTTTATTTTTTCCAGGAGTTTTTCCAATAAATGGAAAAACATGGTAAAAACAGGGAAAATACGGGAAAATAGAAATAATATCAAACAAATATTATTAAAGAAAATATATAATGTATATGTAATTACTCTATCATAATGTGATATATACATATATTATATTTTTGACAAATTAACACTATTAATTGAACTTCGTTCAGAATTGTTTTTCGTTAGCAATAGTTAATCGTTGCATAAAGAAACATTAAATATCCCTTCTATCTTCCCAACTTCTTACCTACAATAGTGGCACATCTATATGGCGAAGTATGTCCGACTTTCAAACTTTACAAATATTTGAACATTTACAAAATTTACGATTTCCTAACTTAATTTTAATAAATAATTTTATCGAATTTTATCACTGATTAAATAAGAATTTAGAATTCTGTTACAAGTGGTACTTTTAGTAAATATTTTGTATTTTCACAAACTTAAACAAAAAATAATTTTAAAACCAAGTTAATATATATGGGGGCTTCTTATTATGTCAGAACCCGAGGTCACAGCTCCCCTAACCATCTCTATATAGGGCTCTGCAAATCCTAAAAAATATATTATTTTGTAGTTTCATAAAGTAGTAAATGTATTACACTATCCGTTCGTAATCTCGAACTCATCAATTTCTAAAATATTTCACTGTAATTTTCCATAGGATAATCTAATATATATTACACTCGTGTAAAATATTTAGAAGACGAAAGTTGAAAAATAATTCATGAAATGCTTGTAGGAAATATAAAATGATTTCGCTCTATATGATTTCATTTGTATTTATATTCGCTCATTTTGTTTTCGTTCTTTTGCTTTCGCTCTATTTTTAGGATATCTATATCTACAGAGTGATCTGCCTATCATTAACCAGCGATTTTCTCAAAAGGATTTTTAAGGACCTGTTTGTTTATTTTTTCAATTATTATGGAAATATTTATTCTTTATTTTAACGCTATTTGAAATTGTTAAACCTAACCCCTCCCCCCACTTCTTTTACCTTAAATTAATAGGTGTATACTATGAGTTTTCAAATAAGAACCGTCTTTCCCTTTGAACACCGACTTATTAATATATTTTTATGCACAACACTTACGCTCTATGAGAAATTCGCTGGTCCATGCTAAATGGATCGCCCATGTCTTCTTAGATGTGTTTATACATTAAGGACGAAAAAACAATCATTAATTTATTAATTAATATTAAACAATTAATTTATCATTGAAATAATCTATTCGAAAATTGACGATGATATACTATCCTGCAGTGTCGTGTATTACTAAATCTGAGGACCACCCAACCGTTCGAGGAGGTCGTCGAGGATTTAGGGCATGTGCTCAAAATGAACAATGCAAAGCGCATGTTAACAGTGTCTAATCAAGAAGTAATTATAATAAACGTTAATAATAATAACATAATCGTTTACTTATAATATACCGATATCATGTTATACGTAAACTATACATATGTATGTATTCGTATTTTTTATGTTCAGGTCCGTAGCTTTTCTCAACTAAGAAATGAATTTTCCGACGTGGATACGTTTTATATCACGTCCGAATCACGTTTACTCTCGCCACCATTTAGACGGTCAAGATCCAGGGGCGCACTAGCCGTCGAGCCGATTTTAAACACAGTTCCTGTGAAGAACGAGAAACAAAGGAGGACGAGGAGTAAAAGCCGGCCTCGTGCACTATACGTAGCCGATACAGATATCGTCAAAGTACCGCCAGGTATGTATGGAACGAATAATATAAAAAAAAAAAATTGAAAAGCATAAGATTTTAACTTCAAATAATAATAAATTCGAACTCGATAGATTATACGGTTTTAGATGTTATGAAAGAAGAACCGATTCGTGTACAAATAAGAGGAGCGAGAAAAACATTTTACCCGCCGTTAGTTCATCCACCGGCAGACGACTCACCGCCGGACAAAAGATTGACGTTAAATTGGGTGTATCCTTTTCCATAAATATTTTAAAATCTAATAATAATAATAATATATAATGCGTATAAAATACAGTGTTTGGAAAATTCCTTTTTTTTTCTTTTTTTAAATTTTACACTAGAATATTTCTTTGAATTAACAAAGAAAAACAGCTACATATTATTAATAGGTTACCAAATTTATCAGAATGGTGGCTATAGCTAAACTCTATACATTGATTTTGTTCTTTGATTCATTGGTGTCACAGCCAATGAATGAAGAAACTTTTCTTTTTTTTTCTTTTGAATTCAACCATTAATGGGATACTAATTTTCTATTAGCCATTCCTTAAAAATAAAATAAATGTATCTTTAAGAATGCATTATTTCCAAACACATTGACCAAATACGTAAAATATAATATTATTTATAAGTTTTCCTTTACTCGAGATGTATTGAATATAATGTATAGTTATGGGTACCGAGGGACTGATACGAGACGAAACCTGTGGGTATTGCCTACTGGCGAACTCCTATACTACGTAGCAGCCGTAGCTGTGCTTTACGATAGAGACGAAGATTCGCAAAGACATTATATCGGACACACCGAAGACATCCAATGGTAGGTTTTCTGAAAAAGTCGTTTACAGCGTTTTGCAGCGTACAGTTATTTAGATGTTATTAAATGCAATTAATCTCTGTTTATCATAATATACAGTATGGATATACATCCCTCCAAAGAAATGGTAGCATCGGCACAAAAAGCCGGCAGAACGCGTAAAACACAGGCTCATATACGAATTTGGAGTCCCGAAACTTTGTACACGTTGTACGTAGTCGGTAATGGAGAATTTGAAGAAGGAGTCAGCGCTCTAGCGTTTTCTCAGCTCGTATGTTATAGGGTTTTTTTCACATTTTTTATGTACACAAATAAATTACTATAGATATAAGTATCTTAAAAATATATCATTTCGTAGACCGGCGGAAATTATTTGTTAGCTGTCGATTGCGGAAGGGAAAAAATGTTATCCGTGTGGCAGTGGCAATGGGGTCATTTATTAGGAAAAGTAGCTGTAAGTGCTTACTACAATATGTATTTATAATTTTGACTAAAAGCGAACACTTGTAATTTCTATTTTACTCGCACAGACAATGCAAACTGAAGATATATTAGGTGCAGCTTTTCATCCGTTGGACGACAATTTAATGATCACTTACGGAAAAGGTCACCTGACATTTTGGACTAGACGAAAAGATGGATTTTTCGAAAAAATCGACATCATAAAAGCAGTAATAAAAAAAAAATTAAATTTCAATATTGATGTGATTTTCTCTCTTTGATTTATACGATTTGTATATGGTTAGCCTTCGAGGACGATTGTCACTAGCTTACAGTTCGAACAAGAAGGTGACGTAATAACGGCTGACGGTGACGGATTCATTACGATCTATTCAGTGGACAGCGACGGCGCATATTACGTCAGGATGGAGTTCGAGGTTAATAACAATAACATAATATAAACGAATCGTTTTTGTTTCTTGAGCACGATGCTACCCTACTTTCGTTATCGTTCTAGGCACACAACAAAGGCATAAATGCTTTAATCATGCTACCGGAAGGCACTCTATTATCCGGTGGCGACAAAGACCGTAAAATTATAGCTTGGGACTCGCTACAAAATTACAACAAAATTACTGAAACAAAAGTACAACATTTATAGCTCTAAATAATAACATTACATATTATTTAATTATTTTCATTTAATATCGCGCTCGGTTTGGCAGTTAACAGAAGTTTACGGCGGTGTGCGAAGCCTATATCCTCAACGGCCCGGTAGGAACGATGGCAACATATACGTGGGCACTATCAAAAATAATATTCTAGAAGGATCGATGCAGAGGAGATTCAATAGAGTATGGCGAGCAGTGTTCAAATAGATTTGAGAAACTTGTATGTTGACATATTTCGTACAACTTTTTTTACAGATAGTATTTGGGCACAGTAAGCAGTTATGGGGTTTAGCAGTTCATCCGGACGACGAACTTTTCGCTACTGCCGGTTACGACAAAAATATATGTCTTTGGAAAAGACACGCATTATTATGGAACACCCAAGTAAGTATACGAGGTGTGGCTAATAAATAACGAGACTGATATTACTACAACGATCTGTGCATCCGCCAAAGGTAGACCAACAGATGTGCATCGTTAATCGTCCTCTCTCGATTTTCGTACCTTCTATTTTTGTAGTTATATTATTCGGGCCGGAAAAATGACAGGTGTTTTAATAGAGAAACGAATTATCGTCAAATTTTATTTGAAACTTGGAAAAACTGCTACTGAAATTTATCGTTTGTTTAAAATAACTATACAACAATCAATGGTCATCACGTGCTCGAGTTGTTAAATGATCCAAGATGACCGAGAAGACGTGGAAGATAATGCACGTCCGGGAGATAAAAAAAGGGTGTATATTAAAAGGAAATATAACTACTTAAATATGTATACTATTAAAATAAAAAGTTGTACAGCATCAGTCTCGTTGTTTAATAGTTGACGCCTCAACTGACAAAGGAAAAAAAAAGATTATCAATTATTAATTTATTATATTAAGAGCAGCATACGTATTTAACAAAAAATATTAATTTGTTATACAAACATATATACTCGTGTATATACATAAATAGCTCCAACAATCTGTACAACCTTATGCACGAGGTTAGTTAAACTATTTGAAATTACAATTAATTAATAAACTAACACAAGTTTTAGAATAAGTTATTCGAGGCTAAGTGATTCGTTTAAATTATTTATTTTAAAAGAACTTTAACATACCTAATCTAGTGAAAAAAAATGTATATCATTAAACATGTATCTACCGTAACTGCAACAATAATATCTGATAAATTGTCTACAAATATATGAAGAGTACAAAATAAAATGTAATCCATTTTTGAAAATTATTCATCTAATCAAAACTTCCCTACACAGCTGCGTGGGCTATATGATTTTTTGACCAGTACATCCCATAATATCCAATTGAAACCTTTTTTTCACCTGATTTCCATCAGATGTTCCTTCAACATTCGATGATATAGTCTCGAAACATTATCAAATGTTACCATCATCTCGAAATTGTAAAAAATGGACTTCTATACCATTCTTTCCCCATGCCCTTCGTATATTTATAATCTTATAATATTCTACAAGATTATCTCGCCGTTCAATTTTTTTGAATTATATTGAAATGATTATATTAAATTATATTATTTTGAATTTCCACTTATTTTATAGCTGAATTACTCAGTATTTCTCGAACTTAATCAAGAGAAATCCATAAAAGAAGTAAAATTGAACGTGTCTCCTTTGTTCCCTTATTAGTTATCACACTATGATACTATAATCATACTATATTAATAGATGAACCGTTTTTTCCCGATAATTTATCTTTCAAAAAGAGTACTTCATTATATATGTTATTATTATATATGTCATTATATATGACAGTAAAATAAAATAATAACTGTTTTTCTCACACGCGTCACTAAAATATACTATAAACTAATAAAAAAAAAAAAAAATGTAATTTTCGTTTCAAAAATACATACAGACAGATATAATTTTACTTTTAAACGCGAGATATTTTTGTTTAAATGATTATAACATATGTCTAATATTATTATAGATTACATACGAATGCGTATCACTCACATTTCATCCGTTTGGCACTGCTCTCGTGGCCGGTTCCGTCGAAGGATATTTGATTATTTTGAACGCTGAAAACGGATCTGTGGCATCCAGCGTTAGAGTGTGCGGCTCTGCATTGACGTGCATGGGTTTCAATCCGGGTAATGCATATAATTATTGTACGTCATAATAATAAAATAACTTGTTATACCAGAATTTTAAAATGTACGGTAATTATAATAATATTATCATATGAATATATTATTAGATTATTGCTGTTATAACCTATAATCATCTTTATAGTAAATTCTAATAATATAAACGGATAATTATTTCAGCCGGTGACACGATAGCCATTGGTTCTCAGAACGGCAGTGTTTATCTCTACAGAGTGAGCAGAGACGGTTTTCAATTCAAAAAGTCGAATAAAATAAGAGGCGTACAACCTTTGGTGCATTTGGATTGGAGTAACGACGGAAATTATCTCCAAACAGTCACTGCTGAATATGACCTTGTTTACTGTACGTATCATACTATACGACAATGACCGTATTATATGTACCTTGATAAAAACGTGTTTAAAATTTTCAACTTTTTTAGTTTTTGATTCTGGATTTTTAGTTTTTAATATGGGTTATATTTTTTTGGTCTTTCGAAAATTCTCGAAAACCAGGTCTCTACGATTATGTTTGAATGAATTGAAATGAAAAAAATCTAATCGATGCTAACTTAATTCAGTATTATGTTAATATTCCCGTTTGTCCCAGGTTTTTAACAACGATTAAGAAAACTACTGGAAATATTAAAAATTACTTCGCAGTTTATCAATCAGACATAATTTGGTATCTCAAAGACTATTCTTTTTGTTGGTGATCGGAATAAGATAACTGGTAAAATATTTTATAGCAGATGCCAGAAAAAAAGACCAATAAATTCTCCGTGTTGAAACACGAACAATATTGTAATTTATTTTTTGTTAAAAATAAAAAAATCAATCCCGATCAAATTAATTTTTCGTATTACAGTATATAACTAAATTAGTCACCTTCTATAATATCCAACCTTTCCGACTTCCCACCTACAACAATATCTTATATCTTTTTAGAATAGCAGCCGTGAAATGTTTAATATTAATTACAATATTATTGTAAATCGTTTATGAAATTACTGTTTTAGGGGACGTCAAAGGATTGATTCAAGAAAAAAGCGCGTCCGCGATGAAGGACGTCAAGTGGTATACATACAACGCGTCTATAGGATATTTAATTTCGGGTAAATATAAATATGCTGTACTACGTATTTAAGCTTTCCAGTGATTTATTTTTTTTTCAATTACAACAATAATACAATACATCGAATATATAAAAAATAATGTTTTAGATAAGTTGTACATACATGACTAAGTAGATGACAACTAAAAAATTATGATGATAACTTGCCATAACCCCACACGTTCGATGCCCAGAGAGTGTAGTTCACCATTTCCCATTGGTCCATGACAATATGGGTGCGTCAGTAATTGTTTATCACAATATAATTTTGCCAATAAACGTGATAATGAAATTAAAAAATGAATAAAATATTTCTTTTTTCTTTTTAATTAATATTTTATTACTACATAATTTTACAGTTGTTATTTACAGAATTTCATATTTTTTAAATTTTACATTGATAGTACTTAATAATAAAGTTGGATCTAAATGATTGGATCTTACTGAAAATTGTAACACTTAATGTGGTATTTTTTTTAAATAAACTATATGTTTAAGAAGGTTCGTTAAATATTTCATAACTCCTGTTATTTTTCATAAATGATCTCTGTTAAGTTTTTAAAATTCTACATTTTTTTTTTTTTTTTTTTGATTATTTTATACAAGGAAATCCCGTAATTAAAATTAATAATAATACTATTATTATTTTAAAAATCATATGTTATGATCATGAACAAAAATTATATTAGATTGATAGTTACAGTTAGGTTACAATATACTATCAATACAAAACTATCATGCATTAGTGTATTATAATTTATAGGACTTGGTACTGTTAATTTTTGTTTTGGCGGAAAAACGTTACATCATATTAAGTGAATTACAAGTGAACATGGCGCGTTTGTAGTCATCATACCTATCTACTTAGTCTTATGTATGTATATACAGGATGATTCTCTTAGCGTGCTCACCCCATCTTTTTGATTACACTTTGCATATATTCATATTCTGATATTTGGAATTTTTAAATATAGTTAAAGCCGATAATTTCGAATACTTAGATTTTCCACAACATTTAAGTCCAGTGGCGATACC
This sequence comes from Cinara cedri, assembly GCA_902439185.1. Classification (NCBI taxonomy): domain Eukaryota; kingdom Metazoa; phylum Arthropoda; class Insecta; order Hemiptera; family Aphididae; genus Cinara; species Cinara cedri. The sequence goes on from CABPRJ010000013.1 coordinate 1,348,875, forward strand.
GAATTCGGTTTTTCAAATGAGAACCTTTATTGAAATTGCATAAACAGACGGGGTATTACTTTAAATTAATGTTAGCAATAGTTTATCGTTGCTTACAGATATACATTAAATTTGCCCACTACTACCTTCCGATTTTCTCACCTATAACAGCGGCTGCCTCCGTTTTTGAATATCTATCTGTTACATTAATAGAATTGTATACACGGAAAGCATTGTTTTAGATCATCGCCATGAAAATGCATTTTGAATTGTAATCACGAGCTTGTTGAATTGGTATAGTAATTCTGTCGGACGATATTTATTTTCATTATAGGTATTTGGCATAACAGATTTTATCCAACCTCGTCAATGATAAGCACTGCCAACAGATCAGCCGCCCACGATCTTTTTATAACAGGAGACACGGATGGATATCTTCGGCTGTTTAGGTATGTAAACAAATAACACATTTTAAATGCAATGATTCTGAATTTTAAGCAAAACGCATTTTGTCGGACTTGCTATCATTTTCCCGAACTTACAATGAAAAATAGTATTTAAACACATGCGTACCTATTATTTTAGATATCCGTGTATTCTCACCAAATCCGAGTACAACGAGGAAAAAGTTTATAGCGGACAAGTTTCGAGTGCCAGATTTTTGTACAACGACCGAAACGTGGTGACCGTCGGAGGAACAGATGCTGCCCTAATGTTATGGGACGTAATAGAAGATTAAGAAGAAGTACGAAACGCTTTACAAAATATTTTCGTTTACATTTTTTTCGACTCGAGCACAATATTCGAATAATACCTGTTCTTCGTCAATTTTTTTCTTCCGGCCCATTCGGTCGACGACGTGGTGAGATTGAAAACGCGAAACAAATATGGACGGATGGATAAAACGAGTGAGAGCACGTCGGAACGTCTGTTTCAAAAACGATACGTATGCGAGGTGCGCGGAAAGATGAAAAATCACAAAACGTCATGTCCGTCAATCGGTTCGGGTTATTTCGATAACAATAAGTACCTATCCGTTTTATAGCTAAGTTACCGTTTTTATAGCAAACTTATATTGTCGATCGCACAAATTGTTCTACTATTATTTTATACTTTGAATTTTTATCGATACCCCCACTGCTTCGTTTTATATAAAATAACATTATTTATATATATATATACAGTAACGCAGTTTGACATTTTGTTCGACGAGCAAAAGATATTATATTTTTCGAGATCTGTGATTCTTATATTACTCATATTTTATAGTGTCCTAATATAATTATATATTACCTACGGTTTATGCTCCGAAACGGAGTTATTATTGTACTGTTAAAACGTATATTTTGATATGATGTCGGAACCCCGAAAATGATAGTTTATATACCTACCTAATATAGTAAAAACACATTTTCACTAAATATATATTATACATTTATACATACAATATGTTACATAAAATAATTATATATACCTATATATCATGTATTACACTGCCTAGCATTTTAAAGTTTTCCATTTAGAAAATATTATACGTTAACATTTTATTAACATAATATATTTTATAGATAAAAGTAATGTTATAGCGTATAAATGAATAAAAAAAAGTATAAAATTTAATAATTTTAAAAGTTTTTTTTTATATTTCTTCAATGACACGAATATCATATCATTTATTCTCATTGCAAAATTCTTAGCTGTTTCTGATTTCTCTCTACTCATAATATACCCGAAGCACCTCAGTCTGTTTTCTCTCATTTCGTCCACTGTCGAAGGCACGCCTAAACTATCTCTTATGTTATACGTAATACGGCGGCGATTCCACTTTTTGTACAATAGACCAAATGAGTTACATTTCAGACATGTGATTATTTTCTAAATAACTTTGATAACTTTAAATTGATTACTGAAAATGATCGTAACTGGTCAAAGGATGAATTTGTAGTTTTTTTCTTTTGGACTTGCAATGATATTTACTCATTATAAGGAATCGACGGTCGACTCCAATTTCGAATTTTTACGCTGGGAATGCTAATAGTACTGTCCTTAAGAAAATTCTAAAATATGTATAGACTGCATGCTTCTATGCGGCTTTATAATACAATTTTCGTATCTGTTAAAGACCTGACCCCAGTGTAGAAATCGGTGCCACTGATATGGACAAACAGACGGACTTGACTAAGATAAAAGATGTTCTGAACTTATATTTAAAAACATAGAAAATAAGATGAACGATAATATGGATTCATAATAAAAATATTTCATTTTTTCACTGATTCAACCTGAACAGGATAAATTATTTAAAACAATGTATTTTTTTACATATAAATTTTAATCCCGTTACTTATTTGTCCATAGGATTATTTAAAACTTATTATTTCCTGTGAAAACATGAAATTTGAAATTTGATCATGCAAATAGTTGGTGAGAAGGGGAAAGTTGAAACTCCCAAGAGACACATCCTTGATACTAACAGCACACGTATATTAAATAAAATTTTCCTGTCGTCAATCAACGGGGATCATAGGAGTATACTTAGTACAAAGCAAAAAAAGTAATTACCCTCCTCCCCAACAATATGGTAAAATTCATATTGAAATTCGACCAACATCCACCTGCAAAACAACTATAATTCCCGAGTTTGAACTCATTCGATCCAGGGAGAACTTGAACTAGAAGTGTCCAAAATTAGCAGAAAAAATATATACTGCAGACTCATTCCAGTGCAGTAATATTCTCTATTTTCTGAGAAAATTCGACAAAAATTACAATTTCTTTAAAAATTATTTTTTCCCGGCAATAAATGGGTTTTTTTAAAAAGAAAAAAATCAATTTTTCCTTTTGATTATTAAAAATAACATTACAACAAATGAATAAAAGGTAAACAAACTGAAGTTTTTGTTTTTTTTTTTTAAATATTTGAAATATTAGAAACTGTACATGTATATTAGATTATGATGAAAAAAATAAAGTGCTAAAAGGAAGAACGCGCGTTAAACAATACATAACATCGTTCGTTAAACAAATAAGTTGTAAATAAGAATATATTATAAAACTATAAATTCTTTGGTAACATAAAATATTAAAATAAATAAAGTAATAAAAAAAAGAGTCGGCTAAGAAATAAATCGACGTAATAAGTAATAATTTTAGTCTATCCGAACGGTTAAAATTAGTAACACAGTTATCGACGTGCAGAACGTCACCAAGGTCTCCACATGTTCGGGTCCGAACCGGGACCGTCCCGGGGTCTAGGAGGGGCCGCGGCGGCTTGCGGAATGTGGACCGGGATCGCCGAACCGTTGTCGTTTCCGGGCGTAGCCGCCGGAACAGTTTTGTGCGAGGTGGCGGCGGTCATGGCGGCAATAGCGGCGGACGGGGCCGTCGTAGGAACGTTTACCGGTATGTCGCCTAGAGGCCTTTTGTTGGGGCACGACGCCGTGTTTTTTTTCATTGAGAAATCTAGCGGCGGACTCTTTACGGCTGCGGCGACGGTCGCGGCGGCCGCGTCTTCGGCCCACGAGCTGGTCGACGACACGGCCGGTTCGTCGCAGTACACGTTGTACGGCGTCCGATCGACGTTGGCCGACGACGGGCCTTGGTTATGGTGTACCGTGGTGAAAGCGCTCGCCGCCCGGAAAAGCCCTACGGACGGCGGCAAATGAGGTGGGGTTGGTAGCGGCGGTGGTACGGGCCCTGGGATCGCCAACGGGTCGTTGCCACCAACCGCGGCTTGGAGCGACTGCAGCCGACCGTTTGCGGCCATCAGGTGCACCGCGGCGGCCGGGTCGTAAGGCTGCTGTGGCTGATGATAATCGTTTGCGTACATGGGCGGCACCGTCGTTCCGGAAACAGCCGAGACGTACCTCATTTTGGCCACGCACGAGTCCAAATGCGACATCAGCCGTTTTTTGATGTTTTCGTCGATGCCGTCCAGCCGGCCGACGAACCGGTTCACCTCGCCCGCGCACTCTTGGTAACCAGTCTGGAACTTTTGCACGACCGCCGCCGCCAGGGCCGCGGACGACGACGATGACGACGGATCGACCGCAGAACCGCCAGTGACCGTCGCCACCGCCGTCGCTGTAGTCTGGTGTCGGCCGCCACCGCCCTTCTGTTGGTGCAACGATTGCAAGTGCCGCACCGTCATTTCCAGGATGTCTGCTTTTTCCAATTTCGTGTGTCTTGCCGGCTTAAAAACACAATTCGATAAAATATTACAAAAAAGAAAAATGCTATAAAAAACATTTATTCATGAATATAAAACGCAGAGAAGACGTAGTTCTAACTTGTAGGCTATCGGCTTTCTGATTTGAATTAAACGTTAAGTGTACATGCATTTTAAATCTAGTCGGGGCATTGAAGAGGTCATTTTTTGATATTCTTTGTAATTTTTTTAATGACAGGTAAACACACAGAAAAAAAGAGAAAGTTAACAGTTTTATTATTTTCGATTTTGTGTTTATGTTATTATTCGGTTAAAAATAATTGTAGAAATATACAATTTCCACCGTTTACTTATATTAGCCGTTTCTAGACGTGGTAAAATTCTGACAATGTTAAGCTATTTATATACGTGATATTTTCATGTATTTTGAGTTTTTGTGTGGATAAAACTATTTTTACCAAACAGAAATATTTAATATTTCAAGTTTTTCCGAGCGTATAGTCTCCAAAATATGTACTGATTATAATAATAACAAAATTATTATCAATTATTTTTCACTAAGTCGATTTTAATATTGTGAAGGAGACTCTCGCGTCATTTTATCAAAATGTTGTTTGAAAAAAATATAGGCTAGTGCTAGGCTCCCTAAACCCCTTTAAGAAAATACGATTTTGTTTTATAAGAGGTGGGTGTCTGTCCCGGAATTTGTTCACCTAATTAGTAAAAAAAAGTTCACCACGGTGATAATGACTATGATATTTTGATATTCTATATATATAGATATTATATATCTTGATATTTTCAACAAATATTTATATTACTTCCCAAAAAATGGTCCTAGTTACGCCACTGATATTATTTATAGACAATGTCCGAAATTCCTAACCGTGAAATATATTTAAGACAAAATTAATTTTAAATTCATACCCGATTGTACTTATACTACGTGTACTGCGTATGATGTATACAGGATCGCCAGAATTTTCTGTTTAATCAAATTTTCAATGAAATACCTATCTCAAAAAAATACTTATATAAAAACTGTAATCTTGTGTTGCACACGTGCTATAAAAATTTTACATTATCCAAATTTGGGTAATTCATATTCAGTTCATATTTGAAGATTGAAACCAATAATCACTTTTAATTTTCAAATAGCAACCTAACAATACTAAAAGTTCTATAAGAAAAATAAAGTATTAGTTTAAATTTATTTTTGTTTTTAAATGTTTTGTTTAAAAATAAATACAAAAAATATGATAATGATTCCAAAAAGTTTTTACTGTTTTACTGTAACGTGAAAGATCGTGTAAAATAAAGCTACAGTCAAACTCTGTAATTATACTTACGATTCATATTTTATTTAATTATATATTAAAACCAAATATATATTTTATAATATAATGCACAAGGCACCTCGTAATATAAAAACAGTGGAGTAGTCATAATTTCCCAATGGGGTCTGAGGGAACCCAAAATGATATGTTTGTCTTTTAACGTTAATTTCTTTAATTACGTTTAAAATTAATTTTAGCTATTTAATTACTTTAAATGTGAAACATGAAAATGAACTGACAATACACGTGTACCCATAATAGGGGTACACCATGAAATGATAAAAATGAAACGATTATAATGAAAATATTTTAAAATACGACCGAAGAGAGATCATACAACCTCCACCCACCCCCCTCCTGCAATGGCTATAAACCCGGTAGTTAAGACAAAATTATATTTTTTTACATCAAATAATAGATACGATTTTGAATTTTCTTTCCCTCTCCCCGGTGTTTTATTTTTGCGGGCGCCCTTGCGTGTCCTTCTCGCCACGCTACTGTATAAAGATGAAAACGTATTTATGCCTATATAACTTTACATGCTATATCGGTGCAACACTGCAATATACGGTCAATATTCTAATATTCCATGGTGATTAAATCCGTTAAATTACGTCGTTCTCTTTAGAACATTTTACATTCGTCACATATTGTAGAATACAAATTGACAGTATAAAGATCAGTATGACTGCAGTGCGACATATGCGCTGCGGTGATACCAAATTCAGAAAAAATAACGAGAGAAAAATATAATATAATATAAAATAGAGACGTTGCAAAATAAACAACACCTTAATAACGTACACAAATGAAAGTAAGATATATTATTGTAAACCTACGGTCGGAATATATTATTCCTGAAAAAGAACAATCGTGATTAAATTTGAAATTTAAAAAAAATAATAATACAATTTACGCGTCGTTACTAAAATATAGGGTTCGATCATATTCTCTCTCAGGGACGTTCCGAACAGGCGGTTGCCTACCCCTTCCCCCCCAAGATGTTTTTGTCAATCGGCAAATCGTACATTCGGTAGAAAAAAACATCGAAATAGTCGGCGAAATGTCAATGTTATTTTATTTTATAAAACCGTCGTCACCGATGTTGGGGAGTTGGAGGTACTGTTTATAGTATTATTATTATAGACTGTGTAGACCGTAGACGCACAGAGTAGAGGTCGTAGATAATAGTAATATACATAAACTTATTATTCTTATTACTAACGAGTTGTCTACACTAGATAGCGACTGGAAATCTAATTTATGGTACGCCACTGTGCGGTTTAGATCGATCAGATGATGAAATGTTCCGAAAACACCCGCGTTACCGCGACAACGACACGACGCGCGAACGTTGTAGACACGCGGCTAAAAGCGAATGAGTGTGTGTGTTTTTCGACTTGTGTTACGATTCGGCGCATCTTTTATCAATATTTAATGTTGTAAATTTATTTCGTACCGCGGTTATCTACACGGTGTAGATAACCGTGATTTGCACGTTGGTGATTGCCGCGATGACATAATTTTTTATTAGTACTCCGATAGTGTGGTGTAAGACTGTGAGTATTTGTAATAATTATTATTCACCTATTACACGTGTTTAATGTTTTAAGGCAACAAATGCAGAATATAGGGATTTCTTTGCCTTTTATGAAATTTACTTCGGCGATTAGTTAGTCGCGGGGGACTTTGAAAAAAAGTTTCTTCCTAGAAATCTTTAGCTACCTACCAATTTGAAATACAACATTGATAATAATAATAATAAAACATAATATACTTAAACATTTTTTTGACTGAATCTCAAAGTACATCTCAAAATAATCTCAAGGTATATAATATACTACAGCGTTAGATATTTCGATGGGTTTGATGGGTTTCATTAAGATTTAAAAATAATTACGCACGCCGGCAGCCGTGCCGATGGCCGGTTCAGAGGTACTGTTGACGGCTGATTACACAAAGATCGTTTTGAGCGCATGCAAAATCGTAAAATACAGAAATATGCATTACACGTTAAAAAATAGTTAAATATGCAAAATAAAATTCTGTATTTCAGTTCTGTTGATCTTAATTCAAACTTGTAGCTTGTCTAGCTACTTTTTGGACTATCTAAAAAAAAACATGCAAATAATAATTATAATACTAATTACATACATTACATACCTGTATAAAATAAAGACAATGTATCATGTTTTTGGTTTTCACATAAATAATAATGATGATAACAATACAATTTTAATAAAATATTTGAGTACGTACATTTGTTTTGTATTGGTATTTCACTCTTACGTATAAATATATACAACTACAACTATATTTTTTTTCGTCATTTTCATGTAGTCGGCAATTTTTCAAACTGATACATCCCCCCCCCCTGGAACGCCCCTGTTTTCTCTTAGTTTTTTTTTTCATACATTTTAATCATGCCAAATGGTTTAAAAATTCATTTTTCCAGATTTTATGCTAATATTAAATTTTTAATAATTGCTTTTCTCAGCTCGTTCAACTATTATTTGAACTAAACTAGTACTTTTTGGTTTTTCGATACGATACTCGATTACAGTAGATTATAGTTCACGTTTTTCGAAAGTTCAAATTATGGGTTAAGGTTAGGGTTTTACGTTTAGTACCAGTTCTGAATCGGTTTATAACGTATTTATGGGTTTGTTTATTATTCTTTGATGGCTGTGCCGATACATTAATATGTCAATTTGTCAATATTAATTACAGTTGTACATAATGTATCCCTGTTCTCTATAAAGTTTTACTGTTAGTCAGCACAAATTTATTCTAAAATTATAAATAAATACTATTCAAAATTTTACAATAGTTTATGTACAAAATGTGGTTGTTATCCTAAATAATTGTCTGTTATCTAATTAAAATAGTTATAAGACAAAAAGTACGTTAAAACACTATACGTTTAGTTTTATATTCTCTTTTTTTAAACCTATCATTTTCCGATCATTATTTTACTCTAATGTATTTTAGATGTATTCAGCGAACGTGAAAATTATTAATTTATATTTTTTAAGGTAATTATAAAATATATTTAATATGCATCATAAATATAATTTTTATCAAGGTTATCTTATGTTTCCGTTCAATTGCTGAACTCAAAAATATAATATTATTATTGTGTTAATAATTATTATAATACTATCATTGATTTTATAATATTGTAAAATTAATGATACTATCTTACATCTTTTTTCAGCGCGTCCAATATGAGAGTTTTCAATTCGTTCAAACACTGATTGATCCTGGCTCTTCTTCTTTTCTCCATAATCGGTTTATTATTCTAAAATAATTAATACGAACAATTTTTATACGTTCCAATTTGAAAAAAATAATAATTTATTAAAATTTTCATTTCACCTGGAGATAAATATAATAGTCTTGCATATTATTAAAAATATTAATTTTTTATCAGAGTACTATGATAAGCAGAATACTCAAAACACACGTATAGTTATAGTTCGTACGAACTAAGTAGTTACATTATCGTTTATCGGCTATCGAGTACCATTAAACAAATTAAATAAATTAAAACCGTTAATGTTTTTGAATTTTTAAACTAGGTAATGAAATATTATATCAACGTAAATTGCCGAAAATCATACGTATCAATTAACGTTCGATTAACAGTAGGTATTCATTAATCTGTCAAAACAATAACGTAAAGAATACGATAAAAAAAAAATTTAAAATATGACGTCAGTGTAACCTGTTGATTCGTCACTCCACGTATCCGATATTTCTGTCCTTCACGTGCGAATCGATATCGACGCGTATACGTGTAAAAACATAATAATAAAGGTTCTAGGAAAAAAAAAACTCAAGTCAATTTTGTATAGTTTTCAGTACAAACAAATTAGACTTTCACAATAATTGTCATTTCTCGCTTTCAATTTACTAAATGACATGACGGCATAATATATAATCGCTAAATTGCTATTGCGTTATAATTATGACTCGTGCTTTTTTGTGCCAAAAAAAAGTACCTACTCGTGTCGTACGGACGTAAATATAAATAGAAAAAAAACGATAAATTATAAAGAAAAAATAAAAAAATTGACTATGTGGGACTCGGGTCCGAAGAAATAATAATCTTGTACTTGTGTTTACCTTTCGCAATTCCGATTTGGACAGTTCGTAACGTCTGGGCTGACCGGACGACGACATCCCGGATGAATGTACCCTGGGATCGTCGTCTTCGGAGTCATTGTTCGTCGATGACATAGTATTATTACTGTTACCAAGTATACGGGCGACTTTACATCCACCTGTCTTTTCTTTTCGCTACGCGGAGTTTGGATGCGGCACGGCGACGGCGGCGATCGAAAACAGATCCGCTACACATCGGACGAAACATCAGGCGTCCGCGTAAAAAAAAAAAAAAAAATGTTTTTTAACACTGTGATATTCGGCCGTACGACCACCGCGGGGCGACTCCGACGGTAGATGCGCGAAATCCGAAAACGATAAACGATGAAAAACGTTTTTTTTTCTTTCTGTCGGCTCGTCGCGATGAACGCTGGTGATCTAAAACGCCGACAAAAGCGAACCGGTTCATACTGCCGCGTTATTTCAAAACCGAATGGCGCGGGGCGCCCGAGTTCCCACGTTGTGCACGCGCTGCACGAAAATCGCCACGATTGCGCCGCACTATCGCGCGCGATACCTGTTGCCCGATGTTATTACAATACGATATCGTCTGCCGAACGGGCGCGCATCGGTATTGTACTCACCCCTCCCCCCTCCGTAATAATAATAATAATAATAATAGTAATAAATAATAGTGGTAATAACGCGTGGCGCGGTTTAGGCGTGTATAACGGATTTTTTTCTCGACAATTTCGCCAATGTCATAACACGCCCGAAAATACAATACGATATTATATTCATAAGCGTAAATAGCGCAAATAAATTATTATTATTATTTTTTTTTTTTTTTGGAGGGGGAGGGAGGAGGCTTAAGTCTCGATTATAGTGTACGCGTACTTAGTGTTTACTCGATATGAGGACTTGATTTAGAGTGGCTCGGCTGAGTTTTGTGTAAATGGCCAAACACCCAATATTCGCACCAACTGCAATATTTAAGCGTACCGTGTAAATTGATTATAGATGTTATTTTTGTAATTATACAATGTTGTTAAATTTCCACGGGGACATTTTTCAAGTTCAAACATTTCAAACTATCTACGAGTATATTGTACGTATAGGTATATACAATGCAGCTTGAATTACTATAGGTACATCATTATTATAGTCGTCAAAACAAATATTGGAATCGATTTCAAAAAGTATCGTAGTATTGAAATATCATACATTTATCTATTAACCAGTCATGTGTCCCGTATAGAGAAGGAAACACGAACGTCGCTTAACTATTCATTTTTTTTCAAAATTTCTCAAAACGTCTATTTTAGACGTTTCTAACGCGAAAATCCCATAGGTACCCATATCACGTCTTCGGTCTTGTAAAATATTAAACAATAACATAATACCGCGTGTGTTTCGTTTATTGACTTTTCGATTAATTCGCAAATGTTTCGCAGTAATCAAAAAGTAAAAGCGTATACGTTTTTTTTTTTTTTTAATTTTTACTAATCATTTCCCACGCGTATATTACAATATAATATAATATTATACATATAATTATAATATCACGTATGTAATATAGTATTAGTATACAATATTCATTATCTTTTCATATAGCCCACGTTTATTTTTTTCCTGCGCGATAGTGGTTTAGTCCCAATATCCCGTTCGCGATTCGTACAACTCGACATTCAAATGTAGAACACTGTTTTTTCAAAAAAAAAAAAAATATACACATATATGCGTATAAAACATTTCGTATTGAACACTCGAGTCATAAAATAATGTACACCTAATGTAAACGTTTTAAATCCATATTTAACCTATTTTAACATAGAACAGCTACTTAGATGATTTTCGCGTGAATAAACAAAATATTAGACTGGAAACACGAAAATATTAAAATATGTTTAAATGTGATCGATTTTGACGAGCAACTCTATACCTACTTATTTATACCGTCACTCTAAAAAAAAATACCATCCCCCCCCCCCTTCTAAACTTTCATATTATATTTCACCGAGTTGACAGTGACGTTACAATCAGAATAATAACATCGATACCATCATTTGGAATTCATTCGTATTATTATATTTTGCGTCGGTATGCGTTGGCGAGGGCACACTTGCGCGATAACACCGCAGATGATAATACTGCGGTGTCTCGTTAACCAAATCCAAACCGCGGCGATTTATTGCTATCGATTATACATATTTTAAAGTCGCGAAATTTTATGAACATTATTATAAAAAATAAATATTTTTCAATAATTCAAACAAATTTCGAATTTAAATTAATAATAATAGCGCGACGGTAACAATGTATTTATAGCGTTGTCGATATTTTGTTTTATGCAATTTACTGCTATAATGACATGCATGCTATAATGATACATGATATATTATGATCAGCGGATTTGCCTTTATCATGCTCTGTATTTACCGGACAAAATGTTTTCGGCCATATAATGTTATTGATAAAACTTATCTATACAAACTTAGTAATAATTAAACATGCATTTCAAAAACTAATTCTAAAATGAGTAGTGAAATGAACTTTTAAAATCCCATCATTAAAATACTTTAAAAACCCACTCACTTTACAATATACCAGGTAACTACTACAAAGTATAAACAACTGCTATTTAATTCAATGAATTATTATAATATCATAAAATACGTATTTAAATGAAACCATTAGATATACAACTTACCTTATTTAAGAAAAAACATATCAAAGTATATAATTCATGGTATGATTTTAATATTCCATTCTATAATATTGTACTTTGTAATAATTTACACAATTTCGTTAGTTTTATACCTACAATAAATAATAATTATTATTATTAATATATTAGTTGGTCTTTTATAATAAATCGGTCGTTATTTTCGTATATATTTGTATACACTAGCTATTACAGGCATTTAAAACATTTAAAAATAAACTTTTCAAATAATTGTTTGTGTTTTTAGATGTGCATCAATTCTAACGAAGAATCAAAGTTTATAAAAACGTAGGTTTTAAAATTAACTACTAGTTAAACAATTTATAGTTTCTGGTAGCACGAGTCTTTTCAAAACTATAATCATTAAGAAGCCTAAAAATGTTTGATGAATTTTCAAAGTTTGATGGAAGTAATACATAAATTTATCTTGCTGAAGAACTTGTTGAATCAAACAGATGTAAATCTAATCCTACATTTACAAGTCTTGTGCTTACATCACTGCCAATAATTCTTCCTAACATTACGAGTAAGTACTAAGTTAAATAAAATATATTTATATTAGAAATCGTGATGTTAGTATTTATTAATTTTGAAATAAAATATGTATTTTATATTAAGCTATTTCTAAAAATGACGTATTGAACGGCCCAAAGAAACAATTCACTAACTGATTTTTGAAAACTGACGAAGTAGAAGGAATGAAGGGTTGTGATATTTTTCGTTCTATAAATATGGTAACTGACAATACTATCACTACTATTGTTTACGATACGCGGGTATGTTATATTTAGTTACAATTAATACAGTTTTTGTTATTTGTTTACACGCTTCAAAATTACTATCATATTTTAACAATATTATGAAAAACTAAATTAAATTGATTATATGATTAGAAAATTAATACAGTATACACAGTAAAATATGAATTAACAATTCATAACAATAAACAATAATTTTTCTATAATTGCTTAATGTATTTTATTATTATCAAATTATAAAAATTTAGATTAACGGCGTAAAATGTTCGATTGAGATGTCACCATTTCAATTGATGTGTAATAAAGAAAAAGAGATCAATGGTTTAGCTTGTTCTTTCAAAGATGTTGTCAGTTTTCCCGAAAAAGTATCTCCTTTGCTTAAAACCTTCACAAAATTCAAAGAGTAAATTTAAAATTTACGTTATTTATTTGTATATAGATATATTAAATACGTATATTAATTTATTTTGTAATTTTGTTTTATACACAGACCTGATACTAACGAATCTGGATTTAAACACACAGCCGTATCTAAAAGTCAATCTTCCTCAAAACAACCATTAAAATCCATTTTAAAAAAACTGGATAGCAACGTTGAACGTAAAGGACGGGTTACGTTTAATTTGAATTTACATATCCGTTATATTCCCAATAGATGTCGATCGGCCAATGCCCGTCCACCAAATTCAAATGTTAACGGCTATAATATGGGCACAAAAAAGGTCCAACAGGCTCGTAATAGTAACAATATTTCTAAAGGATCGAATTGTCAAGATGTAAACATCAATTCTAGAATTTTTCGACCGCAGCGAAATTTTAATGGAATGGCACGCCAAACTGTCGATAGAGTAAATGTAATTAATTTAATATTGGCATTTCAACTAAAACAATTTTTTAATTTATAGAAAAATAACTATGTACAAGAATCTAGACCTCGTTATATTGAAACTTGTCATGGTTACGTTAACAGTTATAATAAACCAAACTATTCAAAACCATTCCACAGCGATACATTTGTATTTAAAATTGAAAAAATTCCCAATAACGTCAGAGTGCGTGATTTAAAAGCTGCTTTAGTAGATCACGGAGTGAAACCATTGTATGATTCGAATTATATTAATTTATATTTCTTATAAAAACCGTAACATAATATTTAATTTTTTTTAGATATATCACCTGGAAAGGACCAAGAGGTTTTGCATACTTACATTACAGTAATTCTAATGGTTTCAATAAGGATCATGTCGTGGGCTCGTTGAATAAAATACGCTTTAAAACTAATGGCGTTGAAACTTTTCAATTACAAACGCTCATCGTAACTGAAAGTCAACTTTTTTAATTACCTATAATGTTTGACCTACGGTTCATGTTAAATGTTGGTCCATTAATATACTTACTGAAAACAAACATTTTTTATTCTTATTTTGAATCTTTAACAAAATGTAATATATTTTAGTAAGATGTACAGACAGAACAAAAAATGTGTTTTTTTTCATTAAAACCACCTTTTTTTATATCCTCTAAAAACACCAATACTTGAGATAATCCGAAGTTTCTGCAACAATAAATGCTGAAATACAGTATATCTGCGAACGAATACTGACTGTATATCCTAAAGATTCCTTTAAATCCTATTCATTTTCTTTTTAATGTGTCGTGTATTTCAATACCTTTTCCATTAATTCTATGCATTTATAGTACTTAAAAAAAAATGCACAATTATTAGTAAATTGCAGCATATACATACAGGTATTTATATTATGTTTTATTTTCCTGTTACGTGCGTATTGTTTCCGTTTTATGTATATTTTAATTAGTTGTTTGTCAGTCATACACGAAGGGTTATAAGTTACAAATTCATAACGGTCATTGGAATGTTTATAATGTCTAATGCTTAATGATTAATGATTAATAATTTTGGCTGAATAAATTCAAATGCTGCTCTTTGTGGCAAAAGCTTTTTTACGTACACAGTTTTAAGAACCCAAACGTTTTAAGCATAGGGTAATTATTGTTTTAAACATTGCAACAATCATTAATACGTGTGTACAAAAACTACTAAATCTAATGAATCAAAACAATTTAAAAAGTGAAAAACTAACGTAGCTTTGTTGTGCGACAGTTATTTAAGAATAAAGCCAACACGGCTCTCGAAAATCGTCTCGTTTATAATTATACAATGTCGCTTGTGTTCAAACTCCGATTTCAACGCCCGAAATTCACGGTCCAAGTGTATAAGAGAACAAAACGTTACAGACGAACAGACATAACCGTTTTTCGGAAGTGCGCAAATTCGTTATGACCGCGCGATACGATCGGACGCCCTCGCCCCGCCTGCACGACCGTTTTGTGCTTAACGGTCGCGACGTGCCCGCGGGTACGCCGGGGCGCCGCGTTCCGGTGCCGAGTCAACGTGAGAGATCCGCGTCCGAGTTTCCGGTCCACGGCCCGTCGCCGCGGCTCTTCCCTCGGACGGGGGTGCGAGCGAGCAAAACGACAATAATTATTATTATAACGCATTATAATCGTGTTTCCGTCGGCCGGTCTGTGCGTGCGCGTGTGTCCGGATACCGGTTTTTTTTTTTTTTTTATGTTTTTTTTTTCTCGTTTTCGGTTTCCCTCTCCTCCCCCGTTCCGCGTATTATACCTGCGCGCAGATCGCCGGGCGACGGGCGAACGATACGAACGGGACCGGGGCCGCTGTGATGGGCGGCGCAGAGGGCAGGGGTAACACGGACGATAGGTTAATTACTCCCGGGGATGTCTGACGCGGTCTATTATGATTCCGGCACACGTGTGTGTGTGTGTGTGTGTGTATGTGTGTGTGCCTACCCGCGTGTTTTTCTATAATGTATGCCGACGGCCGTGGGAACCGGACCGACGGCCGCTACGCGATATTACAGCGTTATAATAAATTATTATAGCACGATAGCGACGTGCCCGCGCGCGCGATATTATAGTGGCGGTGGCACCGGTAGTAGTGGTAGCGGTAACCCGTAGTCTCGTCCGGGAAGGTGGTGGGAGGGGGGCGAGGACGCGATACCGCGTCCGCGATAATATTTATTATCGTATACCGCGTGTTGCGAGTACGCGCGATAGTCGCCGCGCCGCGTTCACCTGTTCGCCGCCGTTGTTCCCGGACCGTTTTCGCGACCGTACACAATTATTCATCGTCGGGACACGGCGAATTTTCGTTCGCCGGGGACAAGTTTTAGTTGCGATATTAGCGCGCGAATATTGACCTATAGGTATCATCAAACCAACACGGATATGAAACATTGTCGAGACGGGTTTTTTTTTTTTCATTATTTTTCAATTTTAAAGCGAAATATCACGAAATGCTTACAACTCGCTTAGAAAATATTAAAATAAATTGAGAAAAAAACCACGAGACGATACACATAACGTTCATATCTTTGAGTTTGGTAACAGGTCAATTCACTCTAATTTCAAAACGCCGCGGAATTGTCGCTGCTGAACGAACAGTTCGTTGCTACGTCACGTGGTTGCGTGACGGAGACAGCACACGCGGGTACGGCGTCCTCTTAACAATAATAATAATAACGTTGTCCGTGCTGTGGCGCCGTCACTCGGCATGCCGGAACGCGGGACTGCGGATAAACGTGCGTCTACGCTTATGGTTGTCGGAAAGAGAGAAACACAGAAAACGTGTTCGCGCGTTGTAGAGACGCGGAATTTCGCATACGAAACGAACGCGGGGAGGTACAGACACGTTGTTGCGGCGGTCCGACGAGCTCGGGGCCGAATATATTTTAACGTTTCCGCGCGGGTGTTCCGAACGCTTCTCTGCGAGATTAATACAAGACGCTGTTTTTATTTACTATCAGACGTTGTTTAATTCGGATGTCGAGGGCCGCTCGGGCAGTGCGCCCGCTGGAGAAATTCGAACCGAACTATCGGCAAGCGTACGCATATTATTCGGAATTATTACGATTGAGAAAAAAAATACCGCGGACCATCCCCGGCACCTATTTGAAGTGCGGGTGGAAACGAATCGATTTTTTTTTTCCTCGTTGAATTAACCAAACCTAATCTGGGCAACGCAGCGGGCGATTACCCACAGCTATAGTAGTTATACAGTACCTACATTATTGTTATTATAATAATATGAACGGAGACGATAATCGACGAGACGTTGACGAGATTCGCGTCGTCCGCTTTCCGTTTCAAACCCGCCGCTGCTGTAGCTATTGTCCCGTGAAATATAGGTATTGTTATAACCGTTTCCGCTCGCGATCCGAGACGACATTTGTTCCAGAAATGGAGGTAGACTATACATAATAATAATAATAAAATATAGGTTACCTACACCCGGCACTGCGGCCCGAGTATCGGCTGTGGTGTCATTTCCGGAGATTTGTTTTACTTTTACCCTCCTTCCACGCCACCCTTCATGATAAAGCCGACGGGTTTTCGACATGTGTAACATCCAACGGATAAAAATCTTCCGTAGTAATACATAATATTTCAACCATTAATGCACGAATAGGGAAATTCAAAGATTCTGAAGGTGAAACGAAAAACGACTAGATATTAACATTATCAATGAACTCGGGTACCGACAAATCCAAAAGTTGTATAAATCAAACGGTTTTTACGAATCATTTTTCTCGTTTCGATTTGAAAGCCAATTTATTATATTCACGAGACCGCGACACCAGACGCGCTATACTAATATTATATTAAGTGCGCATATTGAATAACGAAAATCGCGTATATGAATTATTATGAATATACGTCGATCTAATATGTTATCCGTGACGAGAAAATAATATACATAAAAGGTTCGGTTATATTATAGGAACCGAGGACAGCGTATCATCAACTCATTCAAACAAATTTTTTACCGGTTTCCGGTTTGATCGTCTTTACTATTATATACATATTATACGTATTATAAAATATGAACGGCGTATTTAGAAATCGGGTTAAATCACGGAAATACATTTAGGTAGGTATATAGTGTTATTCATTATACTACCTACGCGTGTGTATCGGCGGCCCATTCATAAGACCGGATTGAATGACAAAAGACTTGTCGATCCCTTGTCTCTGTTGCTGTATAGTATACGAGCCAGAAAGGGATCTTTCACAAGACGAGTTAGGATAAAAAATTATGTTTAATTCGAATGTGTGTATAGATAATTTTACTTTTATGTACCGTGGGACACTTCCACGTTTCCGTTTTCGTCACGTCATCGTACGCATTACAGTTATGTAGAATAGTATTTCCATGTTAAATAAACGCGCGTAAAAACACAAACGAATTCGTTTGGGCACAGCGGTGTATCTAAAGACGTTTGGGAGGGAGGGTAATGGGGTAATTATACCTCCCCAGGACTAAATGGTGCATTGAATATATTATAATTACTCTAATACTCTCCTTCACCTTAAATAATATTTCTGGTTCCGCCCGTGTTTGGGCGCAGCGTGGAACTAAGGGCTATTTAGATAGTTTTATTTTGGCGTCTATGTAACAACGACTGAGAATAATAATCGGCAATAGACGAGTGGATATTTTTAATATTATATATTTTTGGTACCAATACAATTAATGTTTAAAGCTAGTGAAAACGATTCGTTTTTTCATACATTTAGACCGACGAGCTAGAGTAAAATATACGTTCTTCCAGCAGTCCAACATTTGCTTTGAAAAAGATTTGACTTCACGTTTACCATTTCTGTTTTTTAGAACAAATATTTTCATTTTTTTTTTTTTAGACACTTAAGTACGAGTTAAATTTAAAAAAAAAAATGTTAACTCATAATTAAAATCATAACGAAAAACAAACAAAATGTTTCCAATAAAACATAGACAAAAAAAAAATCGAATAATTCAAAATATAATATTTTTTAAACATTTAAATACGGTGATAGGTATCGGATAAATTTTACTTAAGATTATCGGTCTAAATCGCCATTCGTTCGTAGAAACCGCTGCACTTTTTCCCCTTAAATGGATATCAAATAGTAGAAAAATCACAAAAAATCCGTACCGCATGTATGATTCGGAGGTGATTATACTATATAGTATTCCTCACGCCGACGTACGTCGTAACGCTAAGTGTATACTGTTGATCATCGTGTTTTCCAAAAATAAAAAAAAAACCTTCTTTATAGTATACAATATAATAAACGAACGTGCCTATACTATATTATCACGAAAACAACAATCAGAACGTGTAAAAAAAAAAAATCTTCGTTTTTTATTTTTTTTATTCCACGCAGTATTTGTATACACGCGCGAAAACGAGGTAGGGTATTAACTATTATTATCATATATATAAATATGAATATACACGCACTAATGTCGTTTCACTTTCACTGCAGTGGTACCGGGACTTCCCGGGGGATTTGATCGTGTATACCTACATCACAATCGGTACACAGTAAATGTGCTTCACTAGTTCTATACACACATACAATATCATACTCGGTGTAGTTACACAGGGTGATCAACAGAACGTAATAAAACATTATCTTGGAAAGTATTAGCTTTTTTTTGGAATTTATTTTCAGGCGACCATTTAGGGAACAAGTAACTCTAAAATGTCACGTCACGGTTATTTTTACGGTTGAAACAACTGCCTAATACTTTTGATTTTCAAACGGCAACCTATAGTGAAAATTCCATAAATTGACGGTGTATTAGTTTAAAATAAATTCTGGCGTTGAAATTTACGATTCCGTCGACCGGTCGATGAGATATTCCACTTTAAGTTTGGTTATGGGTAGAGTGGTGGAACACAATTTAAACGCCGCAGGCCGAAACTAGTAGACGGGGGAATTGACGACTTGGCGGAAATTAAAAATGTCAACACCGACAATAATGATTTAAACTAATACACCGTATATTTATGGAATTTCGAAAATAGCTAGCTATTTTAAAATCGAAATCAGGTAGTAGTTTCGACATAACTAAAGAAAAATTTAGTAATTTAACATTTCAGAGCTGTTATCTTTTTAAAACGTTCTAAAACAACCAAATTCCGAAAAAAGTGACCGGTTTCCGAGAGACAACGAGTGTCTCGAGGCGTCAAGTCGATCGCTCTGTATATTCGACTCTGAGTAATTTGTCGATCGATAGTATCCGTTAAACGTGCCCGTCCGTCTCGTCCCACAATCGCGCGCTTTCCCGTCGCGAAACTTCAAAGCGCAGACAAGTTTAATAATAATAATAATAATATCGTACATTTATTGTGCGTGCTTATATACCTGTACACAATATTATAGCCGTAATACCTGTACACAGATATTGTATAGATGTACTATCAGTTTTGTACCGCGCAACGGCGGCGGCGTTGCGTCGTCCGGTAAACGTGGGAATGCCGATACGGATGAAATCTGCGGTCCCACGGTAGGTCACCTGTTGCCGACGGTCGTCGTCGAGTCGTCCGGACCACCACCGCAAGTCGTGTGCACCGATACGCCCTGTGCCGCCGTTTTCGAATTGGGTTTTGCAACCAGTCACTGTGACACGAAATAAATGTGTAAAATGCTGACGGACAGAAAAAAACACACACACACACACACACCGCACTTAATAATACGTTTTGTTATTATTATTATATTTTATTATTATTAGGGACTTTTTTTTTTTTTAATAATTATTATTCGGTTCTGTGACCATAAAAATAATTGTACTAGTTGATAATCTAATAGCTATACCTACCTACGTGTTTACGCGTGATTGGGTCGAACCGAACGAACCGTTTAATAGTAGTGATTACACATACGTACAGTACAAATGTGCCATAAATCCCGAATATCTAAAAATTCAGTTTTCACATAATTACCATGGGGTATTTGTTTATTAAATCTAAAAACCAATTGCGGGAGTGAAACTTCTTTACGGAGGGTAATCGAAAAAAAATTATCGTCACGACATCTATTTACGCGGCGCAGTGGGAATATCTCGAGTGCGTC
The DNA here is from genome assembly GCA_902439185.1 of Cinara cedri. Classification (NCBI taxonomy): domain Eukaryota; kingdom Metazoa; phylum Arthropoda; class Insecta; order Hemiptera; family Aphididae; genus Cinara; species Cinara cedri. The sequence goes on from CABPRJ010000013.1 coordinate 1,369,896, forward strand.
GTTTTCAATTTTTATCTTTTTCATAGGCAGAGTGCCCCCGCGGTTTTATCGACAAATTATGTTGAATTTTCCGAATGCGTCGTATATTAATACTACTGTAGGTAGGTGCGAATTTTTATACCTAATTTTAAATCTGATAGACTAAACAATCGATAAACTGATTGGTGTGTTAAAAGTTCAGTCACTTATAACGATTGAATGATGGCAATTTTATAAAAAGAGTAACATTCAAACACCAACTGTATAAACCAACAAGATATTTTTCTGGTGTAAACCAGTTTACCTTCTCGTAGTGCATCTTTGTTAACTCAAAATGAACTGGGGCGCATCCTGGCTACGTTGAAAAAATAATCTTTTTTTATTGGGACACACTCGAATGATACCTTATTCGAGACGCATTCAGGACATTGAAAAAATGTAATTTAGGGACGCACTTGAGTAATTCCGGATAACTTGGGTAACAGTACCAGCCGATCGGTCACGGGTTTGATTCTCAAACTCATTAATTAATTTTTTGCATTTTTTTAAAAAAATACTTTTTACATAACAATATACTTAATAAATTTCGTATAGCATCACTCCACATTCTACCCCTCTGCTGTATTCATATATAGTATATACCCTCATATAACTTCTCTATCCGTTTAGCATGTCGTGACGATAATTTTTTTCAATTACTCTACGCACAGAAGTTTCACATTTAAAGATCGGTTTTTGCAGTTTGTTTAATAATTGTGAAAACCGGGAATATTTATGGCAATAACGATTTCGTTATTTGCGGTTTTTGTTTTTCTTCGATTGCAATTCGGTAACAACAATCGTAGAGATCTAAAATTCGCATATAATATTTATATTGGGCTTTTCTAAACGTGGTAAAATGTTCAAAATATTCTGAAGATTTTTGAGCTTTTTATACGCATTTGACTTGTTGAGTGTAGAAATCATTACGTTCCAAAACATATGTTTTGTTTTGAAACAGCTAGAACCTAGCTTAGAACCGTACTTCGTTATCAATGATTTATCGTTGATATATTCCAACTTCTTATCCACAACAGTGGCACAGCCATCAGAAGTATCAGCTGTTATTGTTTTATTATGAACGTATAATATCGTACGTACTCACGAGAGTCGGTTTGCGTTTAGGGAAGTCGAGAGGGTACGGAGAGGCCATATTGTTATACTCGTGACCATTGTGCGAAAACCGACTTTTAATAAAACTAAATCTTACTACACTATTATATTCATCAGTGCGTGAGTAAGTCCGTTATTATATTTTGTTTTATGGCATTATTAAATTATTACCTATTTAATATACTGTACGACTTTGTTTTTAAAGGGTCGCGTGGTTTTTTTTTTTGTTTTCAGTCCCTCGATATAGTTGATTCAAATGCGATAAAATACAGTCTTGTACGTATAAGTCTTTGGTGCATTGTAAACCATAAGAATAATATAATATTTATAATAATAAAAATCCTATTTCAATTTTCAGATATTTTATTTAGATTACATCGTGAATTACAATATAATGGTCGAGTGTAATGTTTTACGATATATTAAGTATAAAGTTATGAATTATTTCCTGACATTTCCTGATGTGTACATAGGAAACGGGTGATTTTATTGATATTCAATTATACAGCAATGGCAATCCTCGAACAATTCAATGAACAACACAAATAATTTGGCCGTTAAGACACTTATTCTGCAGCGCTTATATAGGTATACATATCCATACGTGTTTTTTAATTTTCAATAAACCGGACATTTTAAGAGAGAGCAAATGGTAATTTTTTTAATTTTCTATAGGCAATGTAAAACAAATAAATTCGATAAGAAGTTTAACTTTGAAACGTTGATGAAAAGGAAACGAAACACGATGAACAGGTGGTACGATTCGTGTTTATTTTTTTATGGTCATGAAATTGTATTAAAAATATTATAATAGTAGGATACGCGTCGTGTAGGTACTTATTCGATTTTTTTACAATAAGTACATGCATACTAAAATGGTTCATTAGGTTTAAGAAAAAAAAAAAAAAAACGTTGTCGAGCAAAATATCTATGCAAATGGATTACGTGCATTATACACCGTCTATAGAATAGTATGCTATTGTTTAACTTATAATAATGTATATAACTATTAAAAGTTATAGTACATTATGCCCAAGCAGCTGCAAGATACGTAATAGTAAACACAAATAAAACTTACAAATATGTACGTTCGTGAGTGTGTGAAGGTGAAACGCATTGTACATAATAAATTAAGTACAATTTTGATAAAGTTTTTTTTTTAGAAATATTTCACTATCTATTGATAATAGATACAATACAACCCGTACAAATATTAAGTTAATTTTTATGTTCTCATTAAAATAAATAAAATATATATGTAAAGGTATTTAAATAAATCAATTCAAAAGAAGCCAGTTTTAGATTCTGAGCGAAGTTTGATTTTCTAAGCGGTTTTCATAAGTATTTACGAAATATATTATTTTAAATTTTGTTTTAATTATAATTCAATTAAAAATATGTGAAGGGACATGAAGTTAGGACAAAAAATTGTATTTATCTTTTCTAAACTTAGTACTTAGTACCTTAGTACTAAATAATAACCCTTTACCAAATTCAAGCTCAATAAAATATTTAGGAATAACTATTGACAAAAGACTCACATGGAAAGAACATACCACAAAGAAAAGAAAGCAATGCAACGCGCGCCTTCATCTTCTCCGCCCAATTTTGAAATCTAAACTTAGTTTAAAAAACAAAATTCTCATATACAAAGTTATACTAGCTCCCATTTGGACATACGGCATCCAAATATGGGGACAGGCCAAGCCGTCTAACATCCGCCCACTAGAAGCTTTCCAGTCAATAAGTCTACGTGTAATCACAGGGTGTCCATGGTATGTCACAAACCAAAACCTACATAACGATTTACATATTCCAACACCAAAAAGATTAGCCCATCAATACTATAAAATTTTTCACAACAAACTATCAAAAAATAAGAACCCTCTTATCTCTCAAATGTCCTCTCTAACTATACCAGGAAACCCT
>CABPRJ010000014.1:0-88564 GCA_902439185.1 Cinara cedri
GGGGTTGAAATCAGGGAGTGGTCCGTGAAAGTGAAAAATTTATAAAAGTGGTCCGTGCCTATTGTTGAGTTAGGAACCACTGACATACATGATGCAATCGCTACGTAGTGCAAAAATAAAACGACTTAAAGTAATGATTTTCTCTAAGGGACTTCTATGCTCAAACTGAAACCTATAATATTTTAGTTGACATAGTATACTTTGTAAACAAGAATATTATTTTTACCAAAACGGTAAATTCTTACAGCATATTAGTCTAATAGTAAAATGATTCATAAAAATAAAAATATAACGTTTTGTTTTTGAAGTTTACCTAACAAAAAAATATCATACAATTCTTTAATTGTTTTATCTCATCCTTGTGTACGGTTCTATTCGAATGTGGAAAATATAAAATTTTTATGTTAAATATCAATATCGTTGTGTAACAACAATATTTCTATTTATTCGAATTTATTGTATATTTTATCTGCACTTACTCTTAATATAAATACGCTACTATGAAAATCATTCAAATTCGAGCAAATACGATCTAGAATTAAAAAATAATTTCTTTGCAATAATATTAAACATTTTATGTGTATGATCATTATAAACAACTATTGAAATATTGAATACACGCTAATTTTTAATTTAAAATACATATTATATGTTGTATATCAAAGTTATTGCAGTGTATAGATAAATTAGTTCATTGCATAACTTATGAGAAGTACACCATGCAGGCAATCGATGAAATAATTCGATAAATTGTCAAGGAAAAATAATAATACTCGTATAATTGCTGTAGACGCAGCCATATATTATTATAGAATAATAAAACTACACTTGAATATATCCGCTAATTGGAGATCAATAAGGTTCAACAAGTTTACCATAATGGCATAATTAAAGTGATTCCACGATTCTAGTAGCATAGGTAATTGTACAAAATATAAATGTTTACAATACTCGAACGAGACATATTTTGAGTTTGCACCATGGGTTAGGGGTTAAAACAGTGTGAGACCTCGTGTGAAACAAAATGAGGGCCCCGCATGTTTTACTTGCCCCGGGCCCCACAAAACCTTGAGCTGGCACTAAGTATTATTACCAAGTTTCAAGTCTCTACGTGTATTTATAACCGAATTAAAACAAAAAAACTCCCAAAAATTAAAATCCCTTAAAAGCCCAAAAGTGACTCAAAAGTTTTGTTGATGATACCGTAAGAAATTAAATCAAAAAAGAAACAAAAAATGTATCTTATGATTATTCGATTAAATCAATTTTTCTGGTAGAAAACGTCGTTCGTGTTTTTAAAAAATGATGAAATCATGAAATTGTACGTTTCCCACGTTTTATCCCACTTAAGTGCTTTTATTTAAAAACTGACGTCGAAAATCAGAAAATGACTTTTTAAAATACCATTTAGACAACTTGAGCTTTTAGAAGAGTTGCAACACTTAAAAATCGGAGCAAGTTTACTAGAAAAAAACGTGTCCACAGACTAGAAAAAGAAAAAAAAATGTAAACATCTTAGTTAAACCAATAGCTTTTTTTAGCAAATTTAAAAAATAATAGAAAATATTGAAGTATTTATCTAACCAAATAAGAAGTTTAAAAAAAAAAAAAAAAAACAAAAAGCAATATTTCGAAAAAAGTATTATAGAAATATCTAAAATTTGTTTCAATTAAAGTACCACCAGTTAAAATATTTGTTTTTTAAGGTATAGTATGAAAACACTGTAGCATTTTTACTAGCTAAAAATGTGTTCCCCGAAAAAAAAAATACTTATCATAATAATACTAATAGCTTTTCCAGTATACTTAGAATCTAAAAAGATGAAAATTATAAACCATATATGTCTGGAAAATGCTATAGGTAAAGTGAAGTCATATTGTTACTCCTTTCTCGAAATTCGATAGCATTCTTTTACTCTTTTTATTATTACAATATTCAGGTCTGATTCAATGTCTGTGTAAGACAGTATCGCACGTACGAAGCCACGGTTCAAAACCTCTACGGTACGTAGGTACACGCCTATTAAAGGACGATATTTTTGACCCAAATTCAGATACTGTAAATTATACTTTTCGTGTAAACAATGTTTTCTCTGAAGCAAACGTGAATTCTCCTTCACCTCTGGCCTTTGATTAGTTTTGCCGAATATTGTAACGCACGACACGTTAAAACTTTGACACTGCAAAAGGAAGGAGTTCAAAGCATTTCTCCGCGAGTATCATATAAGTATTCTGTCCGTCATCTCATTTACTCGTAATTCATATATTATAATAAAATATCCTTACATACATAATATACAGACAGAAACAAGTGTACAAGTCAGAGGCGTATCCAGGAATTATTCATGGGGGGTAATTAAAATTTATCCAATACCAAATTTGGTCTTATGTTTTATTCGATATAGCAGTATCTACTAGTATTTTATGCAGTTTCATATACTTTTATAGTATTTTATTATAATACCCACTATCCTCCTTCCTCTCTCCATTGATCCGACACTAGTACAAAGGTTCTCAATTTCACGATTGATTTAATTAATTATTTTGTTAAGTAGGTATTTATAAATCTGATTCAACTATCTATTGTATCCGGTAATCAATTATACATTTATGTAATGACAACCACGTGTTACAATATATTCAATACACCGATAGATTCCCTCTGACATGTAGCAAATAGGTAATTATTATTTAACCATTGATCATTTTCTTTTTGAAATTGAAGAAAGTATTAACTTCATATTAAGTTGAAATTATATCATCATATAATCATAAACAAATTTGAATAAATACAGCAGCATTTTAATACTATTGAAATGTCAAAAAATAGATCTGAAAAAAAAAAAATTTAAATGTGTTTACTATTTGAAGAAAAAAACGGAACACAATTTGATCAAATTTCCATAACTGGCCAGTTTACAGTAGTTAAAACTCTGAAACACATTTACAAGTTTTTTTTTTAAATTAAATACTTCTTTAGATTGTTTAGGTAGCTCCTAGTAAGGCATAGATACTTAGTGTGTTAAATTTAAGTTTTTTTTGTTTTACTTATGCCTTCTATTGTTTCTAGATTTGCCTCTAAATCGATGTTCAACTATATAAAATTCTCATCTATATTGTTTAGGTACTGATGATACCGGGTTCATGGTTACGGAGGTGGAATTAGGGGGGGGGAAAGGGTATTATATTCCTCTTTTGACCCTTTTTTTTTTGTAATTAATTTATGTTTTATGAATTTCCAGTAATTATATTTTTATTGAGACAATATTCAATAAAAAATCATTAGGTTTACTTAATATTATTCTTTATTATTATTTTTAATAACAAATGCACTGTTTAAAGAAGTAAGTATCAAGTATTGTACCGAATTCTACCTGAAAATATATTTAGTGATTTTGTACATAGGCACAAACTATAGCTGAACTATAACTATAATTGTATTCAAATCCCCTTCCATATTAAAATACAGTACCATAATATAACTTTTCGACCAATGACCAATGCCATCTAAAATAATTACAAATAATATTATCTTATAATAACCCAAGTACCTAGTATTTGTGTAAGTACTGAGTTGTAAACTTAGCAAAAGCCTATCAAGTTATAATGGCATCCTATTGAATTGTAATAATGGCTATAATGAACACTGTCTTTTAAGATAATATCTTAGTCAGGGAAATCTGTAAGTATCTAAAATATCCTATTACCAAAACTAACCAGCTAAATAATCAACCAATGACTGCAATATTGCTCTAACACAGCGTAATGGAGAAATGTGGCTTCATTGTCTTCTTGTTCAGTCAAGACACATAGTTGATCCTTATCATCCTGTTTAATTAGCCCTATTACATTGACTCAATAGTAATAGTAATATATGTTTTAAATTAATAAATCTATCAGTTCAAGAAGTTACTTGTGTGTTCGCAAATCCAAAATATTCCTCAATCAAAGGTAATTGTTTAGGCCATCCACTACCAACGCACACAATAATCAGTCCCTCAGTGGTATTAATTTTAATCTCCTTAAAACCAATAAATTAGATTCTATCTAAAAATATTAATAATATTAATTCGGAACAAATAAACCACATTAATATTTAAATATCAAATATACATGGTTCATACCTTATAAATAATATAAACACATTTTACCATTTAAAAATCATAGCTATCTTATTACTGTAAATATACTTAAAAAAATTTAGAAAATATCCATTATCAACTTAGACTTATAATATTATACAAATATAAAAGAGCTTTCAAACTCAATATGGTGAATCAATTCCCTTAGAAGTTTACACCCAAAATTCTATTACAATTATGTTAGACTTGATTTAAAATTAATATCCCAATGTACAGATTAATTTTATTTGTTTCTCCAACATTGTGTATTTAAATCAGCTTTTTCTTGATACAAAAAAAAAATTTTTCATTTCAAATATTAAGTCAATTTAATTATGTAATTAACTCAATTCTTTTAAGAATAAATTTACCTAATGGAAAATTAACTACATAACAATTAATAACTATAGGTTTGGAAAAGTGGAAGTATCTAAGTACCTAGGCGTTAATATAAACACCATCAACGACATGCACAAAGAAATGTATGAAAGAATAGCTTACGGTAACCAGTGTTACCACAGCATTATGAAACTGGTAGAACCAAAGGTAATACTATGTAATTCGAAAGTGCCTACACCTTTACCATAGTTATCTGAGACCAATGGTAAATATGTGAGCAAAACCTGGTCATTAATCAAAGAATACAGCAATAGACTTTGAAAGGAAAGAATTTAAAAATATCTGTTCTGGTGGAAGTTCTGGTTAACAAAATTAACAAAATTCAACCAATAGAAAAATATATGACCCATTGGATAGACGTTGTAACGCAAAATATAGAAAATATAAAAGAAAACATAAGTTTAGATGTGGGACAGGGAGAGATGAACAAGACTTGTAATGACAGCAATTAATCTTAATGGACAGACAAGCTAAAGGAGAAAAATAATAGAAAATTAACTGTTAAAATGCTAGTATTGTTTATTTTAATTGATACTACATACCCCAAGACCTTCATAATTAAATTAAAAATAAATCATATTATATTTGTTCCACCTAAATAAAAAAATGTAGAAAGAATTAAAAAAAAATGTATAAATCCTGAATATTATTACAAAAAAAAATGTATTTATTTGTATAATTATAGATAACTAGTACGTAATTACAAATAAAGATAATATATTGAAACAATGCAAAACTTACTAATCGTAAGTCTTCTTATATTTCTTCTTTGTAGTTTTCAAGTAGATAAAAATTAATAATTATCTAATTTCTATCTAGTGTTATACTCATAGGTGCAACTGGACCACCAACTTTTGGGATGCTAAAATTATAAACACATCAAAACCTCATGGAGACTATGCCTCCACAATACCCTTTACAACATGGCTCTTACATTGAGCAACTAAACATTTAATTTATAATTTTGTGTTAACAAATTTATCATAACTATTTTAACTATTATTTTAACATTATTTTTCATACACACATGCATTATCTGTATTTTTTTCTGCTCATTAATTATGAAATACGTGGATATTTAGTCCTTACTATGAAAAAGCTTATTAGATATTTTAAGAGTGCTAAAGACCCTTTAGCACTACACTAGCTATTGCATCTATTATTATATTCCATTATAATAAAAAGTTTCATAACCATTTACTATTAATTTTTGTAAAAATAATATTTATGTAAAAATTGTTTACATTATTTCATTAAAAAAATATTTAATAAAAGGTTACTTTTAGGTACTTATAAGTTATAACCATAAAAAAAAAAAATCAATTGTAATATATTATAATGCCGTTATGAATTCAATTAGTATTCCATTTAGTTTGAGAATTCATTAAAATTAAAAATAATACAAAATGATGCTCTTTCTTATCAGCTAGGATTCATATTTTATATGTATTGATCAATATTGATATAGATTGTATTTAAATAATACTATGGAGATTTAGGAATGAATCAGTAGCTGTTTAATATGATTAACCACTAACCTCATCTGTGACAATAGATTGGACCATTCAAAATCTGAAACAGAATAAAAATAACAGTCGTATGATAACCTACAAAATATGGTGACAGAATAGGATGAATAAAAATAAATATCTGAAAATATTTTAACTAAAAATTCAAAATAATAATACATTTTTAAAATATTATTTCGTTAGGTACATATCTGACGTAAAAATATAGATCAAAGTTGGAATAGTAAAATACATAAAGCTTTTTAATTCCTATTTGTAATCAACATTAATCCATCACTATTTTGTTAGGTATTTCCAATTTTATTTTTTATTGAAATCCAGTGAAAAATATTTGTAGAAATTTGAAATTTAGACAGAAACCTTAATTTTTCTTAACGTAGTAAAATTTTTAAAAACACTTGAGTCAATTTTTTGAACTATTTATAAACATTTTAATTTTACGAGTTATTTACATAGGTATTTATTTGTTATATGGGTACTCTGTGAATAAAATTATTTGACTTAAAATAAATGCATACATTTTCTCTTTTAAAAAATTTTAAATTTATAAAGGACTACTATTTAAGTTTTTTTTTTTTTTTTTTTTTTGAAATCAAAATACAAATTTAATTCAGGCAATTAAAATTCTTCAAAACAAAATAATTAAATACTTTATGACTTAATTATGCATAATTAGAATTAAATTTCTAAGTTTCCAAATTTACAATTTGGAAATTCCACTAATACTATTTTATTCCAAAGAAAAAATCAAAAATCTTAATTAGGCGACTATTAAATTCTATAACTCATTTTTAATTTGTCAAAAGTCTAATACAATTATGAACATTATGAATGTGAATGGTCATACACGAATTCAAACTGATTTTCGAAATTTGTTCACTCTTAATTAATTGGACTACCTACCGGAGTATAGCCAGTTTTAAGTACCTAGATTAAAATGTAAAAATGTAAAAATGTAAAAATGTAGAGTAGGTAGGTAGGTACTCACTGTCACAATGGCTCTCGTTCTGTATAATAGATTTACACTGCGTCACCGCTGCTTTGAGTCGTAACGAACACCACGCTATTATATTTAAGACGACACTTTTCATTATTAAATATAATACCTATTAACTGACCGTAGAGAAAAAAAAAAAAATTATTAACTCTGACACCACATGACGAAGAACAGCCGCGTAATCGATATTCAACACGGACAAAGAAGAAACACACGCAAACGAAGTCCGGCACAAACTGAAAAGCGATTACGAAACAACGGATCTTCAGAGCTTCATTCGGTAACATCAGCGATCTAATGGATTAGAATTCAGAGGTTCCCAATCTTTTTTGACTCGCGGCGCCCTTAATTATTTTCTAAAAATCCGGAGACAACCTATGGCCTATACTCTATACTGAATACGCAATAGTAATACATATATCGTTTATTTAAATTTATGTTATGTAACTTCGGTTTTATTTACCCTAGTACCTTAGTATTAGCAAAAGCAGTAGGTATGTAATACACATATTATATTTTATAAAACAGATTATTACATTGACCATTAACTATATATTTTATATTTAATTATTATTATATAATATTATTTGATTATCAAAATTAATTAAAAATTAGATAACTTATGTAACTAAATAAATAATGTTACTAATGTGACACTTGGACTTGTTTTATTTTTAAACAAATCTTTTACTCGTGGTCGAATAGTTCAATGACACACTCTCATTTCTTCTTCAATGAACTCTATTTTCATTCATTAATTTGTTTTTATGTTTACAAGAGTGGAAAATCATTGTTGACATAAATATGGCGTCGAAAAATGCGTTTATATTTTTAGAGCTTTTTTGCCAATTATTGTACCTATGCATTTTTCAACATGAATCCAAAATTGATTAAATGGAACACTTTTATATTGTGATAAGAGTTTGAATTTTTCATATTTCTGCGAGCTCTTTTTCTTCTTCTTCATGGCTGAATTCAGTTAAACATATATTTTTATCAAATGGGTCATTTATCCAATCATATTCAGATATATCTAAATCGAGGAGAAAACTATCTTCTAATTAAGAAATTCTATAGAATAGGAGAGATTATCTTATATAGATAATAGATATCTTACATATCATTATATCAATGACATTAAATAATTAATTTTATATATGTCATATATAAAGTATATAGTACATTAATATATTTAGGTAGATACATGTAAACTAGTACAATCTTCATACTATAATATCTAATTTATTATTAATAATTATATTAATGTAATATAGTTAGGTATTTTACGGATTTCCTTTATAGATTTAATAATGTTAGTAAATTAAATTAAATATAGCACTTTATATATGTCGACGATACAGATCTAGCTGCCCAAGACAACTTCCATGACGTTGAAAGAACACTAGAGGAATCACTTACGGTAATGTCTGATTACTACGATGAAAACTCCTTAAAACCGAACCTGACTAAGACACAAGTCTGTGCTTTTCACCTTAAAAACAGAGAGGCAGACCAAATACTGAAAATCGAATGGTGAGGAACTATATTAAAGAACTTTGCACATCCCATATACCTAGGTGTTATACTAAACCGATCCCTAACATATGAACAAAGTTGTGAGAAAACTAAGCAAAAAATTGCTACAAGGAACAATATACTCCAGAAACTCACAGTCTCTACATGGGGGGCCAACGCACATACATTACGTTTATCTGCACAGTCACTTTGTTTCTCTGCTGGAGAATTTGCCAGTTCTGTGTAGAGTAGGTCCATCCACACAAAACAAATAGATACTATTCTGAATGAACCCTGCCGTTTGATAACAGGTTGTCTTAAGAATACTCCACTTCCTAAAATTTACCAACTCGCTGGTACTGTCCTACCAAACATTTGCCGGGAGATCGCAGCAGACTGGGAAAGGACCAAAGCAGAAACTGATATGCGATACCCATTACATAGACAAAATACATCTAATTTCAGACTTAAATCCATAAAGAGTTTTCTTAAAACAACAAAACTTCTAAATAAACACTCTGAAGAGGTACAAAGAGAAAGGTGGAAACTCTCTATCTCCAAGAAAAACAATAAACTGGAGTTCGAACCAGCAGAACTACTGCCAGCAGGACACAAATTAGACTGGCCAACCTGGAGATCCCTCAATAGACTTAGAGTAGGAGTAGGCAGATCTAAGAACAACCTAAATAAATAGGGTGTCAAGAAATCTCCACAAAATACGAGTGTGGTGTGGAACAAAACATGGAACATCTGCTGAACTACCAAAGCTGCCCATCTTCCTGTACGAAAGAAGACCTTCTATCTGCAAAACCAAATGCTATCAGAGTAGAAAAATTTTGGTCAAGTGTAATCTAAAACTAAAACAAACATACAAACTCTGACAACTATGTTACCATAAAGTTATATCCATTCCAAATTCTATTTATATTTCTAATTATATTTATTAACCAATTTATGTATTTTATTATTATTTATATCCATATAGACCCCGAATTGTATATATTTATTTTACTTATTTACTTATGATTTATTACCATTTGTTTATATTCATCTAATTTTAGTTGTATGATACAAAAAAAAAAAATTAAATTAAATGATTTATAATATTTTGGCCGTTACTCATTATATATTATTTTTTACAAATTATTCAAATATTGACAATTTTACAAAATAAAGTTCCTACCAAAAAAAAAAACTCCAAAATAAATTATTTAAATTAATTTTATTCACCATGCAACGATCAAGTTTTAAAAACCACATCTTATTTTGACAATCGTTGTTTAAATACATTTTACCATTAAGATTTAAAATTATCATACATCAAAATTTTTATAATTGACAATATGTTTTTTTTTTTATTTATATATATAGAAGATAATATATACATTTAAATTTAATAAAAACCACAATATTTTAAATGTAAAAATGTATCTATTTAACGTCCAGTTCATCTATTATTATTATGATGTATTTGTCGTGATTGGTAAAAGAGTTCTTCTTTGCATCGAATCTTTTAAGGTATTTCCATACTGAACAGTAGATGAGACAATATCTTTCATTCGTCCAACTAAACCTGAGTTCTGCGCACGTGGCACTTCTTTAACTACTTTGGTGCGAACTAAATAACAGTAACACATATGATAATATTATTGTGTTAAAATATTATGGTAATAATTGTTATCTGTAATTAATTTGTAAAATAATAAATTTTTTTTTTTGGAAAATTATTTAATTCAGCTGATCTAGACAAGAAAGAAAAAAATAATAACCAAATAAACTATGTTTTAATTGACATGTTGGCTTGACCATGACTTTTTCGACATTACTTTAATTTAAAATTTTATTAAATTATAATATAATTCTAAGCAAGGTTATTTGTGTAAGTTGGTATACTCATTATCTTGGAAAATATTGAATTTTTCGAAATTTGTTTTATAGAACATTTAAGAAACAAGTGGCTCCACAGTTTTACATTTATGTTATTTTTTGTTACCCTTAATTTTTTGGGGTAAAACAAACTATTACCTACTTTTGATTTTCAAATGGCAACCTATAATTAAAATTTTATAAATAGATAAATACATTTTGGTGTTGACATTTTTGATTTCCGTCAATCCTTTAATACAATATCATAATTTTAAGTTTGAGTAGGAGAGTAGTGACGCAACACTATTAAAATTGCTGCTTTTAATGCTGCCCCAAAAAAGATGCACCACAACTCTCCTCCCTGTGTATCTTAAAAGTAGAGTATTCTGTCAACAGGTTGACAGAAATTAAAACTTGCAACATCAAAATTCATTTAAACCAACTCCATATAGGTTGTCATTTGAAAATCAAAAGTAGATTTAGTGGGTTCACCACTGAAAATAAGAGTGACAAAAAATAACATAAATGTAAAATTGTACAGATGCTTGTTTTTTAAATATTCTATAAAACAAATAACGAAAAAAAGTTAATACTTTCTGAGTAATGAGTGAGTAATGAGTAATGAGTCACCCACTTTAACGGATAATTTTTTACTATTTTAATACAATTAATTAAAATGTTTTAATTAACTGTAAATTAGAAACAAAATTATAAAGCTTACCTAAAAATGCTGTCAATAGATCATTAACTATTTGAGGTTGTTCCTGATGTGGAAAATGGGTAGCATCATCAATTATCCTTAAAGTAGATGTTTTCAAAAATTCTGTGGACTTGATAAAACTCTCCATTTGTACGCTTTCGTCTTTGCTACCAGTTATGAGTAAACATGGAATCTGAAGCATATCATCTTCATTAAATGATTTTGTACTATTATACCGAGATTCGATTCGATAGAATGGTAAATTTCTAAAATAATTAATAGCACCTGTCCAATCCTCTAGAAAAAGAAAAGAAATAATGAAATAATATGGTAAAGTAAGGTATTTATTTAGGGTGAGTAATCCTTGTGGTATTTCTTTAAGCGCTATCATAATTGTAAGGGCTATAATTATACCTATTTCTGGTAAACCGCAAAGTTACATCAAAATGTTGCAAGTGGTACTTGAGGTATTACTTCATGTTGATTGCTGTAACTACAGTCCTTTAGTGTGTAAGATAAGTCAACTGTGTGTAATAAGCGTTTAAAGAAATATCATGAAAATTACCTAACTACCCCACGCAAATATGCTATCATTTTTTAGTCAATATGCTGTAAAACTATTTAGTCAAAATTATTAAATAATGATAGATATTATTATGCAATCATAAGATTACCTGTTCTTGAAAATGTATATTTATATGCGTCAATGTAATCTAAGTCATCACTTTGCTTAGTTTTGGATAAGTGCTGATAACACTGGTTGATTATTTTGAGATCACTTTGTAAAGCATCCATTTCTGGTAAATAAGGAAGTTGGCTGAAGCAAATCCAACTGTAATGATAACAATTAATTACTGAACAAATTAAAACATTGTAAATAATAAATACCTACATGAGTACCTATAGAACAGATAATGAAACAGCTTTAAGCACTCTTGAGTCTAGACTTACCCCAAAAAACATTAATTATATACATACATTTTACTAACTCTCTTACCATTTTCCAACTATTTGATGTCTTTATTTCCCAACCAACCTGATTAAACACATTCTCTTTACATGTGAAAACTAATTTAATACAACTTTTTACTAAGTACCTCTTATTGGCAAAAAAATATCTAATGTTTCTTTTGTCATTTGTACAACTTACTATCTATTGTAAAAAATATATCCTTTTTGAAAAAATTATGTATGCAGGGTCTTCCAAAATTCATATTGCAGTCAAATTTATCATTAAATACTTTTTTTTTTTTTCGGAAAATGAATTTTTATGACAATATTTTAACACTCATTAATTTTTTCTGTAAATGTACACAAATAGTCTTTAAAGCTAATATAAATATAAATAGCTAATGTTTATTGGTTCAATAAAAAAAAAAGTTTATTATTAAAACTCAATACTAATTGACATAAAAACCAACAAAAATTAAGTTGAAATGTGTTTTAGTCAAAGTTCAAAGAGTTCAATTTTTTGGGTTCATCTGCATACAAATTATTTTTCTAGGTTTGTCAGATTAACTTACTTTTTGTTAAAAAAACTAGATGTGGGTAAGTATTCCCAGTGGACGTTTGGGTGCGGACATGAAATGGTTACAAACTTTGACACCCAATTAGGCCACAAATGTACCAAGTACCAGCCTAATAGTGCACCTAAGTCATGACCGATTACGTGACATTTATTATGGTCATCCACTCCTAATAAGGATAGAAACATAGCAAGTTCATTGACTATATTTTCCACTCGATAACTTTTACGTGCTGATGGTTTATCGGAATCGCCAAAACCCTTTAGATCCACAGCAATCACACTGAAATATAATAATTTTTAACCATAAATTATATTTACACTTTTAATTTTAAACTTTGTACACTATTTTTAAAGTTTAAATGAAGATTGACTCATTGGGTTTTACTTAAAATACACACAATAATAGTATTTTTGCTATAATTATCTCATTACCTATTATGAAATTCATTATCAAAATCAATTAATCATGAAGCAAAAATTGTAATTTTTAATAATTTTATGTTTACTAGAAATTATTATAAAGCTCATAAATTATATTATATTATTATTACTATTCAGACTTTCTTATAATAGTGCATTCATTTCATTTGATTTACTACTTTATTTTTTAAATTAGTTCATTAACGTTAATAACACATTAAATTAATAAATTGATATTTCACAAATATTTGTACTTAAGTTAACAAGATAAAGTACCATATTGAATTATTACACCACTACGGGATTCATCCTTCTATAAGTTCGAAGTTTAAATTTTGTTAATAAAAAAAAATACAGACATATTTCACACAATGGGTGAGCCAATGTTGTAGGTGAGATATTGAAAATGTAGGATATACAAGGGGATTTAATGTATATTTGTTTGCATAGATTAAAAATTGCTAACAAAAAAACGATTTTGATCAAAGTTCAGTTATACATGTTTGAAAGGCCATAATATTTAATTAATTAATTAATTTAATTAAGAAAACTGTAATCATTTTACATTAGACATTTTAATTTTTGAAAATCGACGCACAATTGTTTTATTGGTTTAATAATACAACAACACAAATATTTGTGTTATACATGCAAGTCTTAATATTAGGACTAAAATGTTTTTAGCTAGTAATTAATAACAAGTTAAA
This sequence comes from Cinara cedri, assembly GCA_902439185.1. NCBI lineage: Eukaryota > Metazoa > Arthropoda > Insecta > Hemiptera > Aphididae > Cinara > Cinara cedri. The sequence goes on from CABPRJ010000014.1 coordinate 13,783, forward strand.
CATTAGACGTAACAAAAATATTATGAATTATGACTCATTTAAAACTATGCCAGTTGACAATATTTTTATTTTATTTATTTCTAAACCAGTAAAACAAAATAAATTATACTACCTACTATACTTATACTTTATATAAAATTATTATTAGCTGATTACTAATTAATTTAATTGGTTGAGCATTAAAATATATTTTGTTTAGAATTGATAAATTGATTAACCTGTAACTAAATTGCAAGTAGGTATATTTTTTAATTATACTCTGGATGAAAATTCTTTTATCTTATTATTTATACCATTGATTATAAAATAGTCTGTATAATCACTAGTATAACCAATAGGTTTACAATGTTTTAAATTTTAATAGTTGCCTACCTATTGTAAGTTAAATGTGTAATTATTTCAATGCTAAGTATGATAAGAACATTTTGCAATACACGTATATAATTATTAGGTACCTAGTACAATGAATTTTACTATAATTATTGTAAATCATGAAATATGATGTTCTATATAATTAAATATATAAATACAATCAAATAAAATTATTTAGGTACCATCATAGAATATTTTATTAATCTACCTATTTAAAAATGACTAAACCAAACAACTTGCAACATTTATTTTTTGAATTATTAAAATAAGTTATAACACTTTCAATAACTGAAGGTTTTTTTTTTTTTTTTTTTTTTAATAAGTTAGTAGAAAGTAACACGGTATTTATTAAATAAAACTAATATGTTTAATTTATATCATAAAATGTGCAAAAAAATATTTAAAAAATACAAACACTTTGTACATTGTATAAAATAAACAATATTCTAATGTATTTTATATGCTTTAGTTTATATGACTTTAAAATATCAAAAATTACTTATTCTATAAAAAATGTATAGTGATAATAATTCAAACAAATTACCGAAAATGTTTTGATAAAGTAGGTATCTGATGATGCCAACTAATCCAGCAGGATGGAAATCCATGCAACAAGAGAACAACTCTTCCTTTGGGATCGCCACAATCAACATAATGGAATTTAATACCCTAAATGAAAAATCATAATCAATAGCAATAAGTATTGTAATTGAAATTTAAACATTTAAACAAATTATACAATACAATAAATGATAATTACCAGAGTTGATAATATACACATATAAAATTACTAAAATGACTAAAAACATAAGTATATATTTGTTTTTCTATAGAATTTATAATTATTAAATATTCATTAAGGACTATAGTATTTTTAACTAATATCAATCAACTTCTTTTATAGTTTTTTTTTTATATATATATACACTTAATATAATATGAAGGGTAGGTACAGAGGAAAAAACCAGAAATAAACTGTTTTGATATAAAATGGCGATATTGGTATCATACAATTATTATTATTGATGTACTGTAATTTTATGATCAAACTGTTGGAAAACCAGATTAGTCAAAAGTAATGAGAGCAAGAAGTTTAGGCCCACAGAAAAAAAACAGGAAAGTCAACTGATAACCAGATAACAGGGTTAATACATTTATATATATTTTAGTTAAATTAAGAAATAAATAAAAGCACCTTACTGTAAAAACAATAACTTCTGATCTATACATCAAAGCTAAAACTTGAATTTAATTAATTAATTAATAAAAAAAAAATTAATTTTTTTTATACAGTAATAAGTAAAATCTGAATATTTAATTTTATACACTTAATACGTGTATTATACTTACTGCATAAATCAAATTTTGGTTAGTAAACCAATTTATTACAGGTTAGGGGTTAGGCACACAGAAAAAAACCACCTAGATACGTACCTATTATATTCAAAAATTAAATGTTATTAGGTCTGTATAATAAATTGTAAATATTTTACAATCTACATTATATTTGACATTTAAAAGTGAAACAAAAAGTTCATATAATATTATGTAAAAATCATATTAGGCAGTTTTAACCTAAAATCTTTAAAATACTAATACCCTTATGTAAAACTTATATTATTGAAATATGAAGGTAAGAAATTACATTTATTTATAATTTAGATTTTTCAAAAAATTAAAAATTATAGGTAGGTACATAAATATTCTATATGGATGTTCATATTATTTATACAAGTTATAAATGTTTTTATATCGCGCAGTAAATGTCCAAAAAATAATTAAATGGACAATCATTGTGACGGAATTTTCCCGTAATCTTGATGACTGTGATATTAGCAGAAAAAAATTACACATCCATTTTTATTGATTTATTTATGTAATTAATTATTAAACCTACCATTCAAATACCAATTCTCACCGTTATCAGCCATAAATTGCATTAAATAATAAGCGCATATATTATATAGTGATATTTTGACAGCTAACTTATTATGAAGTCAAAATTTTTATTACAAAATTTTTTTTACCATTAATTGAAATTAAATGAAAAATCAAAATTTAATGTATTGGTGTAACTAGGATGTTATAACTTCACCTAAAATTTAAAATTGTTTTGCAAATCCTACATAGATACCTAATAATTTATATTTATTACTTAGATCAAATAGCAATATTTCTTAAAAATTAGAATTAATAATTACCAGATTTTTAGTTATTTAATTACCCAGCTCCACATAAAATCATTTTTTGATTGCAATGATTTATCTTTACTATTTCCCTACAAGTCACAACAGTGGTTTACCCACAGTGCAACGTATGTTATGCATTTTTTTTTTTTGTATATTATTAACCTAATCTATTGAAATTAATTTTATAGATTCTATCAATTCAGAAAATAATGAAAAATCAAGTTGTTTTTGTTTTTTAAGAAAATACTTGTATGGTTAGTAAAAATGCTCTGTTTTTCACTTGATGATACTTTTGTTTCAAAATTTACAATTTTTTTTTTCCTAAAAAATTCCTTTTTAAGATTATTTTTTTGTTCATTTTGCAAATGCTTTAACGTTTTCACCCAGTATCTCAACAGATGCGGAATTTCTGCTCGGTACTACAGTATTTGAAACATTTATTAAGATTTCCAGTAGTTTACCCCAATTGTCTTTTTTTATTGTTTGATGTTTGTTGATTTCTGGGTTACCTAAATTGCAACAAAGAAAAAAACACGAATATTATTATACTATATTACGTACTACCCCACTGAGATTAATTTTTTCGTTTTCAATGATTTAGGTACATACATGAGTAACATACCATAAGTAACCTATATCCTATACGCTATACCTTTTTAACTATCCACCTGTAACAGTAGCCTACCCATGAACAGTCACAACTTTTTTAAATTTATAACCCCCTAAATCAGTGTTTAAGTAATATAACTTTATTAAAACGTGTTTTTTATTTTTAAACATGGAAACATATTGAAATGTTGTCATGTTCTGGTCACGCCATTGACTCCCTCACCCTGAATAATATAAATCCAGGTTGCACCACTAGTTCAAATGGTCTGGACAATGTTGAGGTTTATCAATTTGAAAAAAAATGATTGGACAATATTATTGTGATAACGGGTTATTTATAATTTCTACGCCCACAAAATAATTTCCATCCGTAAAAACCATAGAGTATGGTAAAAACGGCCATAACCCTTCCCTCTAATAAATGAGTATCGTGCATTGCGGCAGTAGATTAATGGAAAAAGATTATGATGGCCATTCAAATAAATACCTACCTAAGATATTTTTGCACATTAAAATATATATACCTGTTTTGTGCTTCCTTATTCTGAGATATAAAATTAATTTACGTATTCCGATGAATAGATAGTTTAGTACTCACTACTCATTATTTATTAATAAAATCAAATAATTAAATTTATTACATAAATGCACAACAGTATTGTTGTGCTGTAACTCATTAGTTATTGTATTCGATCAGCTAATGTCCCGATTAGAGTAACAACTAAGATATTTGTCCAGAAATTGTTTTACTTTTGAATTGAATGGGTTTTTGGGTGACATACGAATTTTGGCAATTCGAGTAACACAAACCGTATTGCGTTTTATTTTTATCTTATTTATGGTACTATAAGTTATAATGGCACCAATAAAGCATCTACAATACACCAATAATATTATTTGTCGTAATACCTAAATAAATAATTTTATTTGTTTTTAAAAATTTGAACAGGTATAAGACAAAATATTGCAACGTTACAATGGCGGGCAACAACTTCCAGCAACCAAAGGTCATACGCGCACAAATCTTTTCCTAGCAAATTTAATCAAATTGTCTAAAACATACAAATATAAACATCGAAGATAAAAATATCCGATTTATACGTTTACATTTTAAGCATGGTGGGTACGCATGGACATAATATAATGCATACCTATGTACATTTAAATCTCGAATAGGCATGTTGTATATTATATTTTTGTCACCTTGATTTTGACGTACGAGTGGATACCGTATACCGTGGTGAACAGACACTTGGGCGGACGATCCGTCAGTTCCAGGCCGGCCAGCCGCTTGTCGCCTTTTCCGTCGGCCGCAGACTTGACGGCGGACGTGCTGTCGACCCGGCGGCGTCTCCGACCGCTGTTCAGCAACAGCGGGGCGGTCATCCGGACGACGGCGTTCCTGATCACAATCCACGTGCCCCAAATCACGGAAAACGCCAACATTTTCAGCGATTCGACGGCCGATATGGAGACCACGTTGTCTCGGCTCTCGGCCAACACGGCCATAATATTATTTTTCGCGGCGGCACGCGATTCAATACGTGTATGCGGGCGTGGGTTGTAGCGTGGAGCGTTTCCGATGTTTCGCAGCAAACGCGCCTGTGACACGAAACGAACGAACAAATACGATACGGTGTAAGTGAAACGGTTTTCAAACGAGAAGGAAAAAAAAAAAAAGACTGTACGCACAGGTCGGTGGGTATATCGCGTTACAACGGCATGCGCGGAACGGCGGGAACGGTCCGACGCGAGCGTTCGGCGTGTACTAAGTGCAACGCCGAATACGCGGGCATCAATATAAACGTCCGAGCAACACTAATAAAATATATAAATATAAAAAAAAAAAAAATGTTATTAATTGTAGTAAGTATTATTCATTATTTCGATTGCGATACACGCATCGGATTACTGTCGACCGAAGAAATAGTGGTGTGACGTATACCTTCGCGCACGTTTTTTTTTTTTTTTTTTTTCCTCTGTTTACCGCGAGACGCGATAATGACCGCAAACGGATGGACTTTGACGTTCGGGCACGACCGGCGGCGCCGTGTCGCGGTGGACCGTCCGTAATAAATCGTAATAATTATAAACGCGGGGCTATTGAAATAAATGGGTAACTATGTCCGGTTATTTATAAACCGTTACGTGTACCCGATCACGGCATAACAATACGGGTCGTCAATGTCGCGCCACACGCCCGTCAGAGTTCATACGAAAACCCATCGCCGTGGTGGTACTCCGCCTACAAAGACGCACGCCGCCGTCGCAACAGGTCGTCTGAAGTCGAAACGCTTACGAGAGAGAAAAAAATGCCGTCCGCATTGCGCTCGATTTTTTTTTCCCGACGTTATCGCGCGCGCTCGCTTGTTATTTTCCGTTCGGAAACGTTACTGTGATCGGAGAGAAAGAAAAAATGACGGCAATGGACCTTTTTCGTTGCGTTTTGGATCTACTTGATGCATCGAGAAGGTCATTTTTCGATTTTCCAAGGTAGTTTTAATAATCGGGAAAAACCGCAAAAACCAACAATGACGGTTTCATTATCGATTTGTTTTCGGTTTGGTAAGCTACAGGAAATACTGTTCCGAATTCCAATATTAACATGTTTTCTGACACAAAAATGATGTCAAGTTAACAATAAATAATCGATCCTAATATCAATATAATTATAAGTTTTCCAACGTGTATAATACCTATTGTTTAAATTTTAACCAGGGCCGTATTGGGAAAATAGTAAATAAACTGCCGCGAGGTTGTAAATGATGTTGAGTTATATCCATGCAATTTTCAAGTTTCAACCACAAACATTTTTTTACTATCATAAAATAACAAATTTATTGTGTGAATACATATATTTTTGTAAAAATGCCAATATGTTAATAGGCTCTTCCCATAAATTAGGTCCATCCCCAATTTTATATTTAGACCTTTCCATAAGTCTAGCATTTCACCTGAAATTCTTCATACTCCACACTTTATAATCGATTGTCTTAACTTAGGTAAACTATTTTGAAAAATTGTTTTATTAAGCAAAAAACATATATGACTCTGTTCAAAAAACAACCACCTTTCCTTTTCGATACATTCACTCATACTGACGAAAAATGTTTATAAAATCTCACAGAAAGATTAGAAATAGGTACTTATTAGAATAATTAATAACTTAGGGCAGAGGAATTGTAGCTCTAAAAAATCACCGAATATGCACTTAAATATATAAAATATGCATTTTAAAATTAATATTTTTGTACAAAAAATAAGAATTTTTCTATAGGTACCTATGTTTTTAATGGACAAATTTTATTTACAACTTTATTTAACAGCGTACAAGTTACAATTAATAACTTGAATTATTTGGGTTTATTTTATGGGTTTTCTTATCTGGATACTTCTTCAAAACTTTCAACTTCTTCAACTACTAAGAAACAATTGACAAAATATTTTAGTTTCAAATATTTAAGTTTAACACAAATTTTTACCTTGTAAGTTACATTGAACGAAAAGACGTTTTTTTTCAAATTTTTAAACCGAAAACTTTTTCTATTGTCAGCTAACAGCACTTTGAACATTGAAAAAGAGCGTTCAACATCAACGGAATTTATAGGAGCATATTTAAAATATACAAAACCGCCCGCCCCCGTGGCCCGTAACGATAATATTTTGTGCGTTGAACAATATTATCTTATCTATCTATAAATAAAATGAATAACCCGGCAATCAATCTAATCGGCAACTCTCAAGACGTGTTTCTAGGAAAAACACGCGTCTGGGAATAGTCAACAACCATATTCGTATTATGATCAAAATTTAAAATAATTTTAAATTCAACGTTATTTTGCTTGTATAAATGAATAAATAAGTAAAAACGTCGATAAAAAAATGATAATTTGTTAAAAAAAATTGCATCCATAAGTATAAAATGGAACAAGTATGCTCTAAAAACCAAAAAAGCGCAAAATGTGCATTTATTTGCGCGAGATAAAATTTCGAAACTAACTTCGCTGAAGCTTGAAACGTGTTTGTTTCGCACTCTGCTATTATTGTGACCATGCGAAAAAAAAAGCTATGCAAACGCCACAAGTCCTCCGCCCTGATAATAAGTAATGCAAATCAACAAAAAACGAAACACGCACATGCGTCGTCGGTTAGTGTCGTGGAGAGTAAGTAAAAAATTAGTAGTCGCGCGCTCGTGCGAGCAACGAGACCGACGGGGGGTGACGTGCATGGTGTTACTCGATGGACGGACGATGCGAACATAATAACATGCATGAAAACACACATATAACGCCAATTACGATAATAATCGTACGAAATAATACCGCAGATCAAACAAAACTATGAACATTAGATGATAACACATTAATGATGCTATTATTAATTCTATTGATAAATTACGATTTGTTTATTAAATTAAACAATAATTAGAAAAAAGATTAAAAAACTTTGTGTGTACTGGCTGCCCACGTAGGGTCTAGGAAGTGGTGGTACTACTGGTAGATGTATTAAACCGCACTTGCAACAATGTTCCTTTACTTTTCACATATCGACGTGACCCGTGTGTACCCGTCACACAAGTGGGAGATGGTACACGGCGGCAAAATGTCCCCTTTTCTAAAAGTCGATATGTAAACTGCGGCAAGTGCAAAATATTTAACATTATTCAAACTGCGGTAATTTATTTTATGTACTGATTGTAGTTATAAGATGATCGATGAACGACATAACGTTCGTAAGCTATCTGTGTAACATGTGCGACGCACGTATTATTATTAGGGTTTATGGTGTTCCGTGTCGTTGCACATACAATTTTATAACAACCTCGTTTTTATTTTACTTTTCGTAGAAAAAACATTAAGTATTTGACTAGTATTAAAATATTAAAATTTTCTATTTCATAATTTTAAAATTTTTTAATTTTTTATTTTTACGCCTATAATTTAAGAAACTCCCGTTGATTATGTGCGCACCAAAAAAAAAAAATAAAATAAAAATGTCTACGCCCTACCGTAGAGCATATACCTAGTTTACATTCAGCCGCTGCCATTGCTACACGCGCTGCCGTATTTACTCGTCAAAATACTTCTGTGACAGCGTCGACGGCGGCGAGTGTTTACATTGCCCTGCTAATTATATACCCAGTTTACATTCAGCCCACCCCCGTGGCAGTGAGCAGGGAAGTGAGCATAAAAATGGGCAGCGCGAGTATGTAAACACGTCACTCGCGCTGATCGTGCTCCTCGCACTGATGCTGCCCGACGCTCCCGTCAACAGCGGTAAACTGAGCAGCGCGAGCAGCAACATAACCGGCAATGCGATCAATCCGGCAATTGCTACACGCGCTGCCGTATTTACTCCTCAAAATACTTCTGTGACAGCGTCGACGGCAGTGAGTGTTCACATTGCCCTGCTAATTATAGCAGCGCGAGCAGTTTATCTAATGTTAAATTTGTTTTTGTCGCAATTTTACATATCGACTTTTAGAAAAAGGGAAATTTTACCGCAGTTTGGGTACATACCGCCACATAAATCTGCCTAAATCTTTTCCCTCAGAATCGCCCATGCCGCGGTCTCCTTAATAACACTGATAACAATGTTGTCTTAAATAGATTAATGATCAACGGACTTATAACGTAAGACACTCGTCGTTTCAGAAAGCATTAACTTTTTTCGCAATTTGTTTTTTAGAACATTTAAGAAATGCTCTAAAATATTACATTAGATACGGTTATTTTCTAAGGAGTGAAACAATTACATACTTTTGATTTTTCAAAAGATAACCTATTACGCTTTTAAGTTTAGACAAGAAAGAGTGGCGTAACACTATTACAACACCAAGTGCCGTCCCATCACAAAAATGATGCACCACTACTCTTCCCTCGCCATGTCTTAAATTGGAATATCTCTCCAATGGGTTGATGGAAATTAAAAATCACATAACCAAAATTGATTTTAACCAATGCTCCATCTATGTATGGAATTTTTAATTTAGGTTGCCATTTAAAAAACAAAAATAGGTAGCGATTTAACCCTCGGAAATAAGAGACACCGACAAGAGTAAGGACATATTTTAGAGTTACTTATTTCTCAAGTCTTCTAAATAACAAATTCCGAAAAAAGTTGATACTTTTCGAGAAAATTAGTATCTTAAACGTTATATTGATCACTCTGTATATGGTATATAATATTAGATAGGTACCTACCCATGTGTTTTACAATTACATTTGACATCTGTTTTGTAATTTGAAATATGCTCTGATGGTTTAACTATTATTTTGTTTATACTGTTAGTAGTGTATGGACTTGCGTAGTAGAAGTTATTATTATTATGACTTGTAAAACACGAGTTAATTAAAAATTAAACATTAAATACGCGTTGTGTTAGGAAATTTGTAACTCTTGAGTTGCTGAAGATGCGTTTTAAAATCGAAAAAACTGAAAATGTACAAAATGTACCTAGGCATCAGTTAAAAGATATTATGGTCTTTTTTTTTCTATGTACAACTTTTCTACCAGCAATTTTGCTCTAACTTTTAATAGTAGCAAAGTTTTTAAAAAGGAAATTCCTCTAGCAAGGTACTTTAGAAACGTCATTTTTCGATTTTCCTATGAGTTTTCCAGCAAATGTGAAAAAGTGGGATAAAACAAGGAAAAACATAGGAAAACTGGGAAAATTGGTACAACATTAAACAAATATTATTAAAGAAAATACATAAAGCCTATTTAAATATTTTTTTTTTACCATAAAATGACATATATTGTTGACAACGCATCACTATTAGCTGAACTGCACTCAGAATCGTTTTTTCGTGAGCAATGATTTATCATTGCTTACAGATATACATTAAATTACCTATAATAGTGGCTGCACCCACCCCATTATCCTAGGACGTGTTTTTAGTTTTTATTTATTTTTTTGTCTGTGAACAACTTTCTACCAGATATTTGGCTCCGATTTTCAAGTGTAGTACTTTTTCTGAAAGGAAACTTTATCTGGATGATACTCAGTGGCGAACCTAGGATTTTAGTACTGTAGGTCTGCCTCGCCATAAGTCAACTAATTTTTAGTAAAATTTAAAACTTACTTACAAACTTTGGTATTGTCAATTAATTCAAATTTAATTATTTTTTTATTTGTTGCATTCAAATTGATATTCACTTAATAAACTTACCTGAAATATTTAAATAATTTTGAGTATTTTAGATTTTGAGAAGAGATTAAACATATTTATTATTATATTTGTATACATATAGTTGCAGTATATTTATTTTATCTTAGTTTTCAATAACTGCTTTCATTTTCACAGTAAAATGTAGTTATAAATTCTAATCGAATACAAAAATAATTCATTCATAAAGTTATATTTTTATTATAATGTATAAAAAATAAAAAATAAAAGTAAATATAGTATTACAATAATTTTCTACGTTTTTTCATTGATGCAAATGTACTTATTACTTTATTAAAATGTATTGTTTGAGCTATATTGCTTTCTATGCGTAATATTGCCGAATTTGATAGCCGGTCATAGTTGAGCAAAGGTATGTCTTGAGAAATTTAAGCCTGTTAAAACTTCTTTCTGCAGTTGCACTGCCGACTGGAAGAGTATATGAAATACGCTTTGACAATATGGTATAATACAAAGAATAGTGAAATAGTTATATATAACATACTATACATGTATACATAATATGTGTAATACATCAATAACGACCAATGACCACGGCTCGTATATTTATTATGGATATTGGATAATAATATAAAAACAATCGTAGATTCCACTAATAATACGATAAGAATATCTATAAATAGAAAAGGGATTTTTACTTAATATGTGATAAATATATTTACGTAAACAACATTATCGACTATCGGTGCGTGTTTTGAAGAGGCAGCCGCGCGTACGGTACGCATGTTTTTCCATTTAGGTAAATTATTTGTCGATACGCGCTGGCCGTACGATTTCGTACGCGCTATTTACACTTCAATACCCAGTCTTCGCGTCTTTCAATACATCATGATATTTATAAATTTATAATTATATTTTCCTAGAAATTTTCTTGAGCCTGTGTAAATTTTATAAATTACTTATAATCACCCATATTATAATTTATTATTATTTCTATTTTGATTATTGTAGTATTGTATATATTTACGTAGTTTGTCATTTCGAGGGGCCACATTTTACCGAGAAAAAATCTGTTGGTCAGCTGACCTCCCAAACCCCCCCCCCTGGCCCCTGGTGACACTTTAAGGAAGTAATTTTTTGATTGTCCAAACGGTTTTCGTAATAGCTGGGAAAAACCGGGCAAAAACATAGGAAATCGGGAAAATTCACAAAGTGTAATAGTTTCAATTTTATTTTTTTTGTGATTCAATTAAAAATATTCATAGAGATTTGAAATTTTGACCTAAATATTATAGATATTTTCCTTTTCTAGACGTTGTAAAATTTTTAAAATATATATGCTAGTTTTGAACTATTTATACACATTTACGTAATTTTTATTCGATAGACACTATGCGGATAAAATTGTTAGGCCAAACAGAAATGCTTGACAATCGAACAGGAGGTTTATTCTGGGTCGTTCTTTGTGGTCAAAAAAATAAAAATTGAGTGTAATGCAGACATTTTTTTTATTAGGATTTTAATTACAAATTCTGACGAAAATCGTAGATGTTACGACTTTTAAACATCTATAACCCTACTCCGTTGAGAATCATTTTTCATTAACAATTGTTAATCGTTACGAACAGATAAACACTAAATTCCCCTCTATAACTATTCTATCTTCTAACTTCCCACCTATAAAAGTAGCCCATCCATCGTGCAAAGTATATTTAAGATTTTCTTCAGTTGAAAATATTAAAGTTGGTATAGTTAAGTAGGTATCTACTAACATGCATTTTGGCATTGAAATGTATAAGGTCAGATAACTGACTTACACGACCCTTGTGATTGCAGACAATTATTATTATGGTAAGTAGGTACTACTTAATAATAATAAGTCTAGGTAGTAACCTATGCTAAGTATTGGTAATAACTTATACTTGTATAATTTTAACCTGGGCATATCTATCTATAGTTTATATTTTAATGATTCATTCACTGCTGTTTTGCTAAGAGATAGGTAATATAATTTAAAATTGATGTAGTCAAATTTGTTGTTTTTCATCCTCTCGAAAATTTTGATTATTACCTATTTAAATTTTAAATAAATAATAATTATATAAACATATTTAAAACAAATATTTGTAATTAATGTATGATATATTTTCATTTTAATTTGTTTAAAAACAACATACGTTTATAATAAAATTCTTAACCTCGATTTAGGATATAATTATTATTTACCAATATAATGGATCTATTGCGATAATCACGATTCAAGAGTATCAATAAGTGATTAACTATAGCATAGATTAATGTATTTAATTTATATTCATGCCTACAGTAACTATGCATGTGTGTATTCAGAAATCAGAATACACTAATGTCTTAGTGGGTAATTGAAATAATTTGTTTATAAATAAGTTAAAAATAATAATGTATCATCAAATGTTAAACACATTGGACATGAACTAATAATAATATTATTTAATTTAGTCATTGATGGCAGTGGTTCTCGCGGCAATATTTATCACGTATTTTGTAGGAATTATTGCTGGAAAAAAACTCCGTTAACTATTACCTACCTCGGCTCAGGCCGCATCTGAATACCATTTCGAAAATAAAGATAAGGATTTCTATAGAATATAGGTTTTCATAGCCAAGTATAGGCACAATATAGGTTTAAATACTGAAATACCTAAGGGTTCTATGAGAAATACTTTGATAGCAATTTATTCACTATAGGTATTTGATTAGATATAGGTAGGTACCTAGTAATAAATTATAATTATAATTCTATATATTATTATTGTATTGAATGTATTAATATATTATATAGTTCTTGAAAATTTAAATTTAAATTTGTAATAATTGTGTTACTATAATTACATTTTTCGTTGTTCAGATTATTTTTAAATCGTAATATTTTACCGCTTTCGCGATATCGCGTAACAAGGGTTGTGGACGCGGTCGAAAATGTGATTGTAACATTTCTATAGAGATAAGGGACAGTTAATGATAAACCAGGGATAAACATTAAATAATAAATAATGTATTATATTATAGTAAAATACTACTTTTCATAATATTGGCATTAAAAATTTAAAAATTTCAGTTAAAAATTGTTATATTAATAAATAAATATTTTTTATTACATGTTTTCCTGTTACTTTATAAAAATTGTTTGGAAATGTCAATTTACCTGCTTTAGTGTTATTCTACAAGTATGATAATTTATTTAATTTTATTTATTGCAATACTCTGCAGTTATTCTCCAGGTAAGAATGTTAAACTATATTTGTATGTGTTTTTCTGAATAATAATCACTAAATGATAATAGTAATGAGTATTAAATACCAGTTTTCTGATTAACAAATTATAATTAACAATATTAATAAATATTATAATTGATATAAATATAACAATTGATTAAATTCAAAAAATATTTAAAAAATATAGTATCAAAGGTCAAAAACGTTATTAGGTAGTTAATGTTTATAAAAGATTATGTTTCTTATTATATGAATGTACAAGTACATATTTAACAATTAAAAATGCATATTCCTAATCATGAACTCGTAATCATTTTACTATTTATTGTTGGTGAGGAAATTTATTGTTTTAAATTTTCAATTAAAAACGGTAAAATGATATATATATATGACATATTAAGTAAAATGTTAAATATAGGAATAATTAATAAATAACAGATATAAATATATATATGTATAAATTATATAAAAATACGAAACTATCTTACTAATAAGATAGTAATCTTATTATTAAATTAAAATATGTTTAATTGAGTATTAAAATTACCTATGTTTAGGTAAATATAAAAAGGCTAATAATTTATTTTGGTAGGTATACAGTATACTATAGTTATTTTTAAGGGATTATTATTCTTATAATATTCATTTAAATTTTAGTGAGTTATTTTTCAGTTATCTATTCGTGTTATTTTTTTGTTTTAGGCTATGTTGAGGCTGTATGCCAGGACAATAATGGCAGGTCTGTCAAGGAAGGAATGCATTATATTCCAGGTCCAGACACTTGTACTCTATGTGTATGTGACAACTCTGTAGCCAAGTGGTGTAAAGCAGTATTATGTTCTCCACCACAGGTAAACTTAATTAAATTAATTAAATTAGTAATTAATTGGACTAAGGTTAGACTAATTATTTAGTTGTATAAATAGGTAATTCTTATTAAATTGCCTAAAATTGATTTGTAAGAAATTATTAAGTATCTAAAAAAATGATTTGAGTTGTTACGTACAACAATGTACATATAGACCTATATTTTTCTATGCACAGATTATTATTTTAATGATATTACATGGATTTTGAGATTTTAATTTATTTTAGTCTATTTAAGGTAAACTATTTTGATGGTTTTCCTGAAGTTTAAAATGTCAGACTAATGGTAATTTTTAAATAAAATATTTTCTATTTGTTTTCGTTAGATTTTATGGAGATGAATTAATAATGTTTAAAAAACTAATCTTAAATAACAACAAAACATAAATAAATCATAACAAATTTAAATTAGTGTTAATTACAGTACTCCTTACTACTACTACTAAATTCCTATGTTTTTTGTGATAGAGAATTAAATATCATTGAATACCAAAGCTACATTACTATTATAATATATAGATCAGTATTGTATTTTAAATATTAATTATTTAATTATATAACTAATCAATAAGTTAAAAATAAGTAATTATACAATTTGTAATTATTTTTAGGATTGTAAGTCATTTACTGTTGGAAGTACATGCTGTGAATTTAACTGTTTGGATGAATCTCTTAATGATAATGATCAAATAGATTATAAAGGCGATAATATCAATGCTAGATCAATTGCTACTACTATAACAGCATTTTTTTTTTTTATACTAATTGTCTTTCTCATCAACCGATTACATAGAAGAAATATTATGTCAAGTAAGAATTGTTTTGTTTACACCATTAAAATATTAACTTATTTGCATTACTGAGTTAGAAAACTGAAATAGTTTACATTTTTAATTTGTTAGTACATTTGAATTTCAATTAATGAACAATTATTTGTGTATCCAAAATTGTATTATAAAAATGTATTTCCATAATATTGTTTTTTCTTTATACTTATACTACTCACAGTTTAATTATCATATACAAATTTAATTTATTATCCTGATGTATGGCATACTTTATGTAACTCTTCATAGGAAGTTGGATAATATGTTTAATTTGTAAAATGTAATAGTTCAATAAAAAAAAAAAAGTTATAGTTTATATTTTTCCCATTTTGTTCAAGTGTTTAACAGTTATTAATTGGTTAAAAAAACTTATCCTACACATTGATTACATATATACATGATAATTCACTTAGCGTGGTTACCTCATTTTTTCGGTTAAATTTTGTATTTATTCAAATTCTGATTTTTAGAATTTTAAAGTGTAGTTGAGACCAATATTTTGGAAAATTTAGATTTTTTATAACATTTAAGAAGTATCCTGTAACAATCAAAATTTTGGTATTATTAACATTTTTGATTTCCTTAAACCCATTGATGAATTATTCCAATTTTAATTTTTGGTAGTGGGAGAGAAGTGGAGCATTATTAAAATGCCACACTTCATTCCACTATACAAATTGAATTTCACTACTTTACCCAAACTAAAATTTAAATTTGAATAACTTATCAATGGGTTGACGGGAAATTTTAACACCAAATTTTATTTAAACTATTATTTAATGTAGGTTCTAATTTGATAAACCAAAGTTGCTACAGGAGACAACTTAAATGCTGTGAGAAATCTAAGTATTCCAAAATAACAGTTTTAATTACACTTAATAAAAATGTCTAAAATTAGAATTTGAATATATGCAAAATTTAACTATACAAATGGGGTAAGTATGCTTAATTAATCATCCTGTGTGTACATATATATATATGATTGTGTGATACAATGACTATTAATATTAATAATAATTTTTTTTTCTATTAATTGTAAATTACAGTTTACAGTTTTGTTGGAATGGTGAGATATATGAAGTTATTTAATTTATACCTGTAACCAATGATAAACCATTGCTAACATAAAACGATTCGAAACAAAGTTCGGTTGTACATGTTTTGATAGGCCATAGTATTTATGATCTTTGTCATTTTAGCTCTTTTAAAAAAAAATATTTTTCAAAAGTAGAATATATTTTTATAAATGGTATAATTTTATAATTAATATAATAAGTCAAATATATTTCTATTGCTTCCTTGATCATCAATTAGATTAAAAATTCAACAAAAAAGATTCATTTTATTTTTCTATTGGAGCAATATTTATGGTAAAAATATAAACCGTAAAAATTGAAAAAGTGAAATTATGCTGAAATTTTAAAAAATTGTATTTTTTGTCTTCTTTGATTTTTCCCAATTATTATAGTTTTCTTAAGAGTGAATCATTATTGTTTAGTATATGTTTGAGATGAAACTTCAATATATATTTATGTACTTCAACTATTTTAAAGAATAACAGTGTTATAATATATTTTAAAATATAATATTTGTTATAGATGGAGAAGTGTTCACTGATTCAAATTCACCTCAAATAGGGGAGGGTGTAAGAGGAATTGGATTTATCAGTGGATATATGAATTTCCCAAGACCCATAAATACTGATTTATATTATGGTGATCATGCAACACTTCATATACCCTTATGGAAAACTTACTATCCACGCAATGACGCTCCTCCTCCATATGATGAAGCCATAGCATTACCTCACCAAATACCTCAACAGTTTAATAGACTAGTAGATGAAGTTACAACACATAGAACTATACCAGTGACTATGACTGAAATTGAACAAAATTTGCAGCTACATACCTGTGATCCTGAAACTGAACAAACTACCACCAATCAGACATTATTAGAAAATGGTAACTTTACCGTTTTCTTTTAATATATTATTTCATCCTTTTCTCTTTCGCTTTCATTTCACATATCATTTTTAATTATATCTAACTACTTCTTTCGGTCTTTCTTTCTCTTCTTTCCAACTATTTTCATTGCTATTCTAACTGTTTCCAATTCTTCTCTCCTCATGACACGCTTAAACAATTTCAGTTTATTTTATCTTATTTATCTACCATGAAATCAAACCTCTTATGTGCTTGTTCCTTATCCTCTCGTCATTCCACTCATCCGCCTCAGTACTCTCTTTTACACTTATTCTTTGTTTTATTTTTTTGCCTTCCCAACCTATACTCCGAACTATACAACAGGGTCAGTCTTTCTACATTCATGTAGAACTTACTTTTAAATCTCATTGGAATTTTCTTGTTACATAAAACACCCGATGCTTTTCTCCTAGTCTATCATATCTATATAACTTTACTTTGTTTACTACCTTTATAATTTCCTTACAAAATATTTTGTACTCTATGCAATCTTCTCTTTTCTTGTTCTTCTATCATGATGTAAATTCTTTCTTCTTATTTGCTATAATTCTCTAAAATTCCTCATCCTATCATTAAGTTCGTTGCTTTTTGGCATACTACTCCTACTCTCACCATTTATTTTATTTACAATAATTTTAATATAAATGGCCATCCCATGGCTATTTCCACACGACCATTTCTTTAATTTTTTTAACTTTTTCTTTGTCTTATTAATTTCCACTACAAAATTTTTAACTCCTTTCTTCCTCTGTTATTTTTATTTTTGTGAACTCTCTTCTTACTACATCAAAATTGTATGAACCTATATTGTGTTAATTCCATTACCATACACTAAATTGTTACACCCTCACCCCGGATTACTTTACAATCCTTTAGTTATTTAACAATTTCTCTCTTCAACACAAAATAATAAATTTGCGATCTATTCTTTTTACTTATAAAAGTTGTATAATGCTCTTCTCTTTTTTATAAATACGTGTTAATAACTACAAGGTCATAATATGCTAATGCAAAATTTAGGGTTTTTTCTCGCTCTAAAACTATATTTTCTATATACCCTCACATACTCTATCTTTTCATTACCGACATGTCCATTCAGATAACCATCAATCATTGTCACATCCATCTCGCCATAATATTCATGGTGTTAAATAAACAATAATAATAACAATATATTATTGTATTAAATTGTTCTATTCCTTATCTCTTGATAAACCTGATTAGACCTTTTGTTTTAGATCAAAAAAATAATGAACATCAATGTAATAATAAAATAACCACAGTCATTAATGATGATTTCCGAGAAGAATGTGAAAATTGTAAACATGATCAAGAACTTGCTGAAGGATATGATGATAGTTTCCCTGGTCCAGAAACAATGACACTAGAACGACGACCACAACTAACTCATGAACACGCAGTGGATGTCATTGAACCTCGCTCATCAATGACTTTACCTGGTGATGGATGGCTACGGAGGTATTTTATTGTGTTACTTATTTTATAATTAACAACTATTTTTTGATAAACAATTAATCATAACAAATTATTTAGGTCTCATGTTAGTAACAAGAAAGATAAGCATAGAGAAGAATGGTTTAAAGAAACTAGTTTAAAGGAAGATTCAATCTCTGATGATGATCGACCATAATAAACATTATGTCTTATTGATTGGTATGAGTAAATCTATATGGGTATTAAGATTGAGTGAGTATCACTGTAAATTTGGTTGAAATTCCAGTTAATACCAATTAACTTTCTAACTACTAATAATTCATTAACTGAAAATATTCTTTGCGCTGTTCTAGTCATTTATTGCCAATGACCATCAAATTAACATAGGTATTATAATTTTAAAAAGTACACATATAGGTTGTGTTTATAAAAGTGGTTAATTTTATTTGACTAATTGCTAAAAAAAAAATTATGGAATTTTTATATAGATACTATTTTATGCTAATAATAATTAATATAAACTTTCTATTATTCTTAGAACTTAAATATAAATACTATTTTCAAGATTTGGGTAAATTTGTTATATCTAGTCACTAGTTTTATTTGAAAAAAAGTTCTACAAAATATTAGTGAATGTAAATAAATGATGAAAGACCTGTTTTAAGTGTTATATTTTGAAAGGCCTAATTGAAACCATTTACAAGTTATTTAATTATAATCAATATTTATTTGTAGGTGCATTATTTATTATTATAGCCAACAAATTACTCTCTCATATTTTTAATAATGATTATTATAATTCCTTCCTTCTCCTATTTTAGTTTTACAATCTATGTACTTTTTATGTAAGGGCAAAGAGATACAAGTTTTTTTGGCTTTGAATGTCTGGAATCTGGAGAGAATAAGATACTTCAAAGGATAATATTTTATGTGAAAAAAACCATGACATAAACCTAAGTATTGAATTAAATTTTACTTATTGACAATAAAAATCTAATATTAATGTCTTAAATATATTTAGTTATATGGACAGATATATATGATTAACAGTGGCGTACCCAGGGAGGGGAGAATATGAGTAATCTAATATCAAAACTCGTCAATTTCCGTTGATTTCTGATTAACAAAAAAAAAGCTTGATTTATTGATTAGAAATTGGTTTTTTTTAGGATCCGGCTTTTAAATTACCAATTCCCATGATTGAGTTGAGTAGCGAAGACAATTTTACTCTTTTTTCACGATTTTTATTTGTTACATCATCTCCTACAAAAAATTCCTGGGCATACTATTGATGACTAATGATAATACGGATAATATATATTATTAAATGCTAATATTATCTCTCATAATTACAAGTATAAAATAATTTTGTTTATTTTTTTAGTATTTATGTCATAATTTGAGTTAAAATAATTGTTCTATACAATTATTTATAAAAGATAGTTTGCTTTTTAAATGTAGGTATACTTTTCTGTACTTAATCATTATCAGGGATTAATTTTAGATAATTAATTATTGAATTGTATTCTTATTTAAAATGGTGCACCTACTATATTATGGCATATAATTAAAATACTTAAGTTATTTTTGAATTGTAAGTTTTCATAAATATAATACGGCAACAGTATGTCTCTCATAGCGATGAGCAAATCTGAAATATTCTCACTTTTTTTTTATAAAATTAGTGTTACAGTAAGTTCTTGTTTAATATCAAGGTTAGGTTTCTGGAAAACACAACATTAAACAAAAAATACCCTGAAGTGAAACACTTTTTGTATACAATTTATGCATTTAATTAACAAATATGTAACAGTAAAATAATACGTAATAGTAATAGAGATGTACACAAAATCTGTATAGTCGATAGCAAAAGTGTCTTTGAACAACTGATTTTCAATAAAATGAAAAACGATTACATAGTATATATTACTTAAAATAAATAAAAATAGTACCTATGTATGTTAGGGATGTCAATCAAAACAGTGTTATCTGAAAAAGGTCGACAATATTAAATTACATTTACAACTTATATAAAATATATATAATACATAGATATAACAACAATTTGATGAACACATGTATTACAAAAGGCGTTATACTGAAACCGTTGCATTATTAAACAAAATATAAGGACTTAAGCTTCTACAACGCAACAGTGAAACAATGCTAAATGAGGCAATATTAAATGAGAACTTTCTGTATTAACAGATTAAGTGTCAATACAAAAGATGTAATTATGAATAGTTATGAAATAATTATGCACGTAGGGCTTATTCACCTGACAGTGTGTGACTTGTAAAGAGCGGCATATAGGGTTTTTAAGCCTATGAGTACTTGTACTCAACTAAATTGTGCAGCAACTGGTTTTTCTTGCCATGTACGGTTGCCAAAAGAAACATTTTGGCAAGTAGTGTGTAGGGTCAGTAGGCCCTACGTAGCGCTTATTCTGTTAAGGATGTACCAATCAGTTTTTAAAATTTATTTCAAGCTTGTACACTCGGTTAGATATTGTGTTATCATCTATAAATTGTTATGACTGATTAGAATGTTAAGATTCAAATATTTGTAGCAAAATAACATTATAAAAAATTATTATAATAATTATATAACATGAATTAATTACTTTGGTTTACAATTATATTTTATGGCTGAGGAAAATGCTTTGCAGAATGTTTAGCTTACTCATGAAAACATTTTTGACGTATTCACATTTTCACATATCTGGTCATATTTAATCTTTTTTTTTTCAATTGCATTGATTTTAGATAAATATATGTTTTGCCCACTATTTTAAATTTTGTATCCAAATTTAAATTTTACTTGGAATTTAATCAAGTTAATATGGAAACACATATTGTAAGACAATTTAATAGATTAGCAGATTATAACTGATGGGATTTCAAAACTCTTAACCCTTAAACAATCAATTTTTCACCAATAAGTTAACTATGTGTAAAACCATAATATTCAATGTTAATAATATATTACTTTGTTCTTTTGACACAGTTAATTCAGCCTAACTCCTACTGATTAACTACCAAGCACATGCATTGGGTTGGAAACTGTTTTTATAGATGAAAAATTTATGTATTATACATATATTGAGGTTATATTTTAATATTGGTATGGAATGGGCACACATATTAATTATAAATAAACAAACTTAAACCAAAACATATTAAAAATTATGCTTTGTATAATTTAAAATAATTAATAAAATTATAAGTATTTCTAAATTATGTATTTTTAAAATATTCAGATTTAAATTCTAAAAAAGTTGTTTAATTTGTTTGTTGTGTTCTTTACTGTGATGAATTGAAAATTAAAATTTAATTATTTTACTGTTTGCAACATAACATTTTAAAGACCGTGCATTTAAAATGACTTTATTTTTCTTTATTAGAGTTCCTATTGTAATTTAAAAATGATTCCCTTTGACTAATAGACATTTCAACTAAAGCATATATTTAAATATGTTAAATGCAATTATTTATATAATATAGGAACAAAAGAAAATTTTTTATTAATAACTTAAGATTTGTGTTTAAATTTTATTTGTATTTTTTAATTTACTTTTTACTGATTCCAAAAATATTTAAACTATTTTATTCTTTTTGCTTAGTTTATGTCAAGAAACTTTTTAGTATTTAACTTTCTTACATACTTGAAATTTTTCATATTTAACATGGTACATTACTAAGGAAATCTCCCCACAACTCATTTTAGAGATTTAATAATAGAAATTTTAAATTTAATCTCACTTATACAATTTAAAATATTCTGAAATTTATAATCTCTTTAAGATGCATACCTAATTATAAGTATAAAGAATCCCATTGTTATGTAAATTTTTACTGATTTTAAGCATTTATATACACTTTTCTTAAGATTAAAATTTATTGTAGAATACACTATTAATATTAGTTTTCAATAATATGTTTGAGTATTTACTCTTTAATAACTGTTTATTTGAAAAAAATATATTTTTGTTAGAGATAATTGCTCTGTAAATGTATTGTATGTAAGCACAATAAATTATTGTATGTTTCTTTGTAGGTAATAGTCTTAGCCAAAGAATCAGTAGCAAACATATATGTTCAATATTTAATAATTTGTATATTTTTATTTAAAAATGTATTATTATACTTCTATACTTATAAATAAAATTGATAAATGCATTCAATTGTTATTATTTTTTTTTTATACTTTATTATTTACTATAAACTTCAGATTATTTTCTTATAACAATCTGTTTCCATTATTTCTTGTCTGAAAACAGATATTGATAATCTGTGGTGTTACTGAACTAGTAGTATTAATAATGACTTATGTTGATACTTTATTTTAAAATGGTACTTTGATTATATTTTAGCAATATGAAACATTCAATTTTGGAGAAAAGAATTATAGGCAATAAAATAGAATAATTTATGATGCAAACCGTATTTGTTTTTATAAAGGTTTGATGTATTAAACACACCAAGCTTTATTTACAAATTATAAAATATTTTTATTATTTCTTATTACATTGTTTAAGTAAAAATACATTTGAAATATTGTACAAGTTTATAAGCAATATCCTTTAAAACAAGAGTTCTCAACCTTTTAGGATCAGTGCCTCCTTTTAAACTATTACATGAGACACATCTCCCACCACTATGTGTGTGTATA
The DNA here is from genome assembly GCA_902439185.1 of Cinara cedri. Classification (NCBI taxonomy): domain Eukaryota; kingdom Metazoa; phylum Arthropoda; class Insecta; order Hemiptera; family Aphididae; genus Cinara; species Cinara cedri. The sequence continues at coordinate 37,142 of CABPRJ010000014.1, forward strand.
TATTTCATGGGTTTTTTAAAGATATTCATATCTCTCCTGAGATTTTGCCATGCCTCCCAGATTGAGAACACTTGCTATGATATCTATTAATAAATCTATAAATTTAATATTGTTGAATTATTAATGCTATAAATATTATATTTTTATACAATGAAAATTAATTACAATTTACTAAAATAATATTTGTTCAATTTCAAATATATTAATGTGATTATTAAAATATCTTAAGTTATTACATGTTACCAATTTAAAAAAAAAAAAAAAAAATATTTTTGTTACCATAAATGTGGTAACTCCAGATTGACGGTGTACAGTGGATCATAAATTATATTATATTATATATTATAATATTCATTCTGATAAGGGAATTGAAAAATTGATAAAATTGTTACCAAAACCATAGACTTTTATACTTTTGGTCATGAATTTAATTTTAATTCATGCTTCTATAAAAGAAATTGAAAAAAAATTAGGTATGGAAGTGTTCTTCAAATACTATCGTTAGATAACTTGAAGTTGAACGAACGATTCTCATATAATTTGTTGATATCATATTATTGTGTTCTATGGAGGTAAACGGTTGATATTCAATTACTCTATTTTTAAAATTCAAAACTGATAACAGTGTACCGTCACAAATCACAATTGTGTGTTGGACGTTGATGACGGATGTGGTATTTACTTTTTATTATTATAATTATAATTTTGAACACTTCAAGTGATTTTAATTAAAATTTAATGATTATAAATACCTAAGCTGTACTGTTGATAACTTCACAAAATTAGTGTTTGGTGTGTTACTCCGGATAATATTTATTTCGTGCAAATGCCGAGAGCATAATATGTACAGAAAGTTGGCGGTAAGCCTTATCAAAACTGTACAGTTGAATCTTTGAACAAAGATTTGAATGCTCTATTAAAAATGAATACATCGATAACAGAAACCGTAGAATACTTTAAGTTACCAAGAAGCACAATAAGAAACCACTTGAAGGTATGCAATAAGAATTTTTGTAAATTTTTATTATAAAAATCTGTATTATTTTGTTCAACAAAGTTAAATATATATCAATACATTTTTTTTTAAAACGTGAAATAAAGTTCGGAGCTAAACACTAAAATAATAACATCATTTTTCTATGCATTTTTAATGCTGTCCGGAGTTATTCCATTTTGCAGCCAACTTCGAACAATCTTCAATTTTGTATAAAAGCCTAAGTATGACAAATATAATTTGTAAAAGTTAATCATTATATTTTTACAAAATTTTAGATTCATTATTTTCAGAAATATTAAAAAAAAAAAAGAAATACTAAATTCTATCCGGAGTTACCCCATTTTACAGTACTTTCTTCTTAAATTTATTTAAAGAAATAAAACATGATAATTTAACACTTGTTAATCTCAGAAATCTTGTTATCGCAGAAGAGAGAAATAATAATTTAAAAATATATTTATAATATAGGTTTTATTCAAAATATTAAATGAAAATTCATACAATTTTACCTATTCTAATAATATTAAATAATATGATTAATATAATTAATATAATTTGAGATTTAATATTATTGATTATTTTATTAATACTATTAATTGTTAAGATTTTGAATTAAAATTAACTACTTTTTATTTTATAGTTATTTAAATATTCAATGTTAATATATAAGGTAGAATGCTGACAAATATTATTTATTTTTTTAATATCTATATTCTATATTGATTGATTTTTTTTGTTTTTTGTAAACATTCATTATTTAGGAATATTTATTAATTGTATACAATTTAATTTGTGTGTTAGGCGTATAAAGTTAAAACTTTGTTGATAGGTACTTTGCAATTTTTATTACTCTGAACTGATTAGGTATTTCTTTAAAATTTTTAATGACATTTGATCCTCTTGTTTTATATTTAAATAATTATTTTACAAATATTTTTCTTGAAATGTTTATGAGTCATTGATATAGAAAATTTGCGATGAGAGTTTTTTTTCTGCACACCTTTTTCTTTTTCTAATCCAAAAAGTTTATAGGTAATTTAGGTCGAGATTTAGCTATTAATAAGTCTACAATATTTATTAGCTTCTTATACATAATTTTAAAAATAAAACACGAATTATTATTCATTTATTCAATAAGTAGTTTAAAATGTGTACAGTTTTTAAATAATATCTAAAAATCTATCCAGTGTTACCTAGACTAGGTTAGGTAAGTCTAATTTAAAGAAAGTATTCTTTATTGTTGAAAAATAGGTAGGCATTTTACAAATATTTAATTTCTTTAAATTGTCTATAATATAATTTTAATGAAAAAATATTAAAACCTCTTTGCTCACATTAGGTTACATGATATGTTTAAAATAAGGATAAGGAATTATACTATTAATTATATTATTATTTATTACATATTATAATATCAATTATCATCGTATTTTAATTATATATATATAAAAAAAAAAAATCATTATAATAGGACCCATAGATAATAATAAATAGGTATGCACATTTTAATAAACAATTTTATGTTAAAATATGTTGTAAATTAATCTAAAACAAAATGTATTGACATTTAACAAAAAAATTAATCATAGTAATGGGAACTCATTTTGATAGATTTTAGCTTAAAAAGTGAAAAATATAATACACATATTGTAAAATATTTTGAAATGTTACTGTGCTAAATATTTATCATAGGTAATAATAAATACCATAATAATTTTGTAATAATTACTTAGGTACCTATACAATATATTAAATAGCTATATGGCTTATAAAATATTATCATTGAGTACATTGTTTTAATTACACAATTATTTGTAAGTAGTTACATATAAATTGAGTTAGGTACTAAAAAAAAAACCCCGGACCACACAACATATTTGGAAAATAAGTCCGATTGTAAATTGATACTTACACTTACTTATTTGAGAAATAATAATAAATCTGGAGATGAAGTTTACTAAAATTTAATTTTAAAATTAAAAACTATTAATGTATCATAAAATATTTAGAAATCCTTAGAATATTCAACATATTATATAAATAAATTGATTTCTCAATAAAAATATACCTACATCATATTATTCTGCTCTGTACTGTTATTTCGTCCATTATGTTACCTATTTTTATTTTTATTTTGATACCAACTAAATTTAAATAAGTGATGGAAATAATTATTAAGCCTAATAAAAATGAAAACGCAAAGTACGTTTGATGGCTACATGCCTACAAAAAGTATGTCACAATATGATTCGGAGGAGATACACAAAATCTATAGATATAGTGCAATGAAATATTCGGTGCATTAATAACTCTAAAATATTATTTTTTAAATTATCTATGTATTAATTTACAACAGGGGTTTTTTTCCAAATATTTTATTTTAGTCTGGGAATTTTAGTCTTTTTTCTTCAATTCATAACAGAACCTATAGTTAATATGATATCGGAAAGTGTATGTTGTTTTGTAGGCAGATAAGCAAAACGCACGCCAGAAGAATTATTTTCGGTGTGTTTTGTATACTGATTGAAGTAGCTGAAACAAAATTTAAAAAAAAATCGATTAATCCTCCTCAAATAAGCCAACGTGGAAAAAAATATTTAAATACCTATAGGGTGGATTCCTTAAGAAGTACTTTTAGGTATCAAAAATAATAAAATAATACAATTTTATCGCTTAATCTTTATTATAATACAAAAGAATCATTTTTTACATTTATTTTTTAAAGATTATTTATTTCAAATGTTGGCCGTAACTGCGAATTTTTGTTCCTATTTTCAATGACGCCTTTGAGCATTTCCAGTAGTATTTGACCAACGACAAGAGTAATGTTAGCTTCCGATTCTTCAATCATAGCTGAATTATCCATGTAGACTTTGGAATTTACGTAGTCTTAAAGAAAAGAGGTCTAGAAGTGTGATATGCCATGATTTAGGCGGCCAATTCACTGTTCCGAATCTTGAAATTAACTGCTATTCATAGTAATACACTGTTCATTTTCGTAATACAGCTGAATAATATTTGTAAACGCTGTGCCGGACTGTATTTCCATTATGAAATGTCATCAAATACTACATACGATAATCCGGGACACTACAATATAAAACCTGGCAACCGGTCTTAGCATTTCCCCTCGTGATGCTATTAAAATTGCCTAATTTTACTCCGTAAGTTAATTTCTATAGAGTATTCTAGTATTCTATACCTAAATATTTAACAACTATAACCAACCACAACTACAATCTCGGGAGGACTGATAAAGTACTGGTCGTCAATTTTAACTATAGCTGTCCCGTGTTGTACATAGTATATTTTTATGTCATACAACAGCGCGAATACAATAAATTGAACAAATACACCATAACAAAAATACACGACACGGGCGTTGTCTGTCATAAAATCCCAACTAAAAATAGATACCTGATAATGAATCACTCATTACTTTCTCGTAAATTGTAACATATTTATAATTTATTTTATTTATTTATTTATTTATTAGTTAATATAAAATATTGAGTATAGATTAGGTTTAGGTAAGTAGACATCTACGTTTAACAAAGTTTTTTATATTCCGTATAAATATGTTATGGGAAACGTCGAAACGATATGCGACTTGGGAGAATATTATTCAAGTATATTTTATATTTCTAGTGGTCCTAGGTCGAGACAAGTTGAATGAAATGATATTGGAATTTTTTTTTTTCAAAAACAGTCTCCCTATAGTAATTACAACACCAGTGGCATAATAAAAAATATATTGCAATGCGTTAAACATAGTGACGAATCCCGCCGTTTTTTTTCCCCATAGATTATATTGAAATAAAAAATAATCATCTACAAGAATCATCGTTTTGTACATTATTATTTTAATAATTATCACAGTAACGTTATGAACGCCCGCGAGACGACTGCAATCATTATTATTATTATTATTTTCAATGGATTCCCGCACGCAGCTCAGTCGGTATTATGTGTCATAAATTATGTCGATTTTGTATTTATTTTTTCCCCCGGCAACAATAGAGTACTCGAAAACACAGGCGAAAAAAAATCCAAAAGAAATCCACATTAAACCACCACATAGCATATTATTATTACTATTATTGTTGTTGTTCGGCCGCGTCACGATTACAACAATAGGTACGCAGTCAACCGCGTGCGAAAATATACTGAAAACAATCAAATCATATTAATAAGTATAGCAATTGCAATTATGGCCGTCCCGCGGGCATAATTTTCGTATCATCCAGTGATATTTTCACGATTCAATTATAGCCGCCAATACATAATACTATTATTATAATAATTATTCTGATAATTAATAATAACTCGGTCCTATTTTACGAAAACATTTTCACTCATTTAAAATAAAAGTTCTGTTTTCTATAGTGTAATTTCTTTTTTCTAACAATTAGGTGTGAATTAACTATTGAGTCTATATTGTTCGCATTACTTATGCAAGTAAAATTATTATAATACATTTATTGTATAAAACATTTACAACGTAATCGTGAACGTCACTCAAAGCAAAGATGAGATAGGTAATTCTTTAACGGTAGATAAACCGTAGGGCAGTTTCTCCGTTTGCAAAAATACTTGATTATTGGTGAAAAATTACTAGGACCTGTTTATCGATAGTTGAAACATTGTTGGGTATAGAATCTAAAGCTTTCATATCTAAAGTTTTAAATTCCAACAATATTATAAATCACTGAATAAAATATGAAATTGCTGATTGTTTTAGAAAAAATTAAAAACTAAAAATTATTTCCATTACAAATAGACGAGAGTACTGACAGAAGTTCTAAAGCTCAATTATTAGGTTTTGACAGATTTGTTGATAATTCTAATATTTTTGAGCAGTTTATATTTTGCTAGGAATTAAAGTAAAAAACAATTGGGTAGAACATATGTGACGTAAATAATTGTTTTGAAAAATCTGGATTGTCGTGGAATTATTGTTGTGGTGTGTGTACAGATGGAACTCCGTCTATGGCCGGGAAGTATGAAGGTTTTGTTACTCTAAAAATTAAAGTCCAAATCCGACCCGTCACAAAATTCAATGACTTTAAAAAATCCGTCCCGGCTCTAAAAATTAAATAAGAAAAAAACCCGATTCAGCCTTTTTTTATGTTTTTAAGACCTCGGCCTTCCTGATATTCAAAGATATCTTTAAAGATGAAAATTGTTGTGGTACAGCATACTTGGCTTATTCGTCGAGGTGTAGGTATTGATATGGTAATAACCGTGATAATATTTGCGTTTATATATTTATGTATGTGCAATAATTATAGTCACTATAATTATGTAGGCACGAACGTGTAGTGAAGTATTTAGGATTTTGCAAAAGAGGGCAATATTGGATTTGGAAATTATGTCATATTATACAATGTATACCTAAGCTAAAAAAATTCAATTTTTAATTATATGTATATATATATATATATATTTTGGTAAGTAGGTACCTAATTTACTATTAAATCTGCCCTGAAATTATAATTGAAACGTTATAACATATATAGTACGTATACCTATAGTTATATAGGTCTAAAAACGTATTATTGTTTTAGGTTTTTGGTTATTTTATTTTCTTCTTTTACTTTAATTTATCTTTACTAGATTTTTAATCAATATGGGTTTTTTGATTTTAAGGACTTAAACCCTCATTCCCCGTTTCTATGTCACTGGGTGTTGTAGGTATATAAAAGGATTTTAGATTCTAAGCGTAGTGAGAAACCTTGATCAACTGGAAGCACTCGTGCTATTGCTAAGCGGTAATATACTGATAGAATATTGAATGCTCACTCGACAGTGTGGGGGTCGCAGAAAACTACCAGAGGAGGAACGGCGCAAGCAAAGTTAATGACGACCATAGGGATGGAAGAGTGCCACGTCCCAATGTTTTCAGGCGAGTACACGCATTTAGAAAGTGTGACAGACCTCTCATAATGTGAGTCACATTTGCCAATGAAAGTCTCGCCAAACAAATTGGACACTGACAGGTCCTACCCGACAGTGGCGTACGCAGGATTTTTAATTGCAGGGGGCTTGAAAATTGATAATTAATCAGTTGTTTCGTTACAAGTTTAAAAAATCAGGTGCATTCTCACTTTTAACTGATAATAAACATAAAATAGAGGGAAACAAAAAAATTTAAAAAAAAGAACGGACACACTTCGCACGTGGCCACTGCTAAAGGTGAGAAGTTGAGAAGGTACGATTTAAATGGGAATTTAATGTATATCTGTAAGCAACGATAAATCATTACTACCGAAAAAACGATTCTGGGGGTAATTCAGTTGATAGTGCTGCTTTGTACAATAAATGTGTCACATTATGTTAAAATGATTACAACAATGTGCGTTTCTATGACAACAATGATTGTTTAAAAAAAATTAAAACAATAAAAAATTAATAATAACAAAAAATAAATAAAAACGGTTGCCAATGACAACCTTAATTTTCATCTTTCAATCTTGTCTAACCTAAAAAAACCAGGCTTTCCTCATCATCTCGAATATTAATGCGAATTTCAAAAAATGACCTCTCTAAAGTACTATCCAGAGAACATTTCCTTTTAGAAAAGGTTTTATACTTGATAATCTGAGTAAGATTTCTGGTTGTAAAAGTGTTTAAATAAAAAAAAAATTAAACATCTTTGTAAAACCAATAAATTCTTCGCTAAACTCAGAATCTAAAAATTAATATTTAGATAACTTTGAAAATGTTGGACAGTAAAATATAATTTTTAAGCTAGTAGAGGATTAAAAAAGCCAGAAGTCAACCAGAATTAGAATTTTATGAATTGTGGATTGCATACTTACTACTGTTTTTTTTTCTTCAACCTAAAAGTCAAAAAATTCGATCTTTATTCTGTCATAATGAATTATTAAATAGTTATTTTAATGTGCAAAATTATGAGGTACATTTTATACGAAAAACGAAAAACCTATTAAAAATATTATTACTTTGATACTCAAGAGAAATAAGTGAAAACAAAATTATCTACATACCTACCTAATTGTTTTCGTTAATTAAAGGTTATATTATTATTATCTACAACATCCGTGGGCTTACTTAACGTTGTGTTAATTGTTATTATTAACATCAATTCAGTTAGTTCAATATTGCAATTTGTAATCAATCTAATTTAATTATCTAAGGTTGTGCGGAAGCCCGAATATGCATGGTAACACCAACCACCAAAGTTTTAATAACAAGACCATTGTTTATAACGAGTATGACCACAGTTAAAATAAACAATAAAAATAATAATCTTATAAATCTGATAAAATCTCATTTTGCGATAATATAGTAGTATAGTAAGATTATCAATAGACAGCGATGTTAAATTAAATTATTTACTTACGTATATAGCGTATTTTATGAAAAAAGTCCTTATTTACTATTATTACAGTTAAAACTTCAAAAATATAAACAAATATGAATGAATATATATATATATAAATACGGTCAGGCGTACGCCACCGCTACCCGAGGAAACATTGAGCCTGAACAGAAACATCATGTTTGACATTCTAAATGTACAACCCAAAGCAATACTATGCAACAAATTATGATAATAATTATAGCCATACAATTTTTAAAAAGTGATTGAATTTCGGGTTTTTACTGAAATTGTAAAAATAACGAGATTTTGTTTGGGAATTTCGATTTTGTTTTTCTGTTAGTTTCAGTGAATTCAGTAAAAAATAGTCATAGAAACCTGAAACTTGTACTTATCTTAACACTCCCTAGTCGCGGTGAAATTTCAAAATTATTCTGGCGTTGTGACTTGAGGCACCTAATATAATAAATATTTGACATTTTCTAGTTTTATGTGGATATAAATGTTGTTTATTTTTATTGACAATTTAAATTCAGGTTTTTGTTTAAAATCGTTAAAAACACGACAATTTGTAATTTATTTTGCATCTATAATTACGAATTTATCAAAACATGTTCAATCAAACTCCTCAGAACCGTAATTCTTTGTAATGATTTACAATAACCTGAACAAACATAATCTTTTCAATAAATGTAGACATATTTTGCTTACATTTAATTTAATACGTTAAGTTTATTCCCCCCTCTCTTTCTCGTTTAAAAATCCTGGTTATTCTACTACTGGTACCTACCTAATTAATGTATATTAGACTGATAGAAATAATACCTATTAAGTATATATGCAGTTATGTTATAAAAATTACCAAAATATGCTTAGTTCGGAGAAGAATGATATTTTTATGCGGGAAACGCGTCGAAGTGCATAATATAATTTACATTAATTGGGCCGTGTGACTTTTGAATTTAATTTGCGCATTATCCATACGGTTGACGTAAACGACAAAGCTATAAAATATGTATCACGGTTTATTGGCCCGAAAGACGCGAACAGCATATTTCTATACGCAGAGATGCTGTTCTATATATTATCTTACCTACCGTGGACTTTGGGACGTTATTATAATAAATTACCACGGTAAACAAATCAGACGAACAATTTTCCTTTGACGGGTCTTGTTTAATTCAAATCAGTCTAAATGTGTAGCGTTTGTCGCGCTCACCGCTGTTTCTAGAGGTTTTTTTTACTCGATCCGTCGTCACGCCGTGTCGCACTAAATGCGCCTTCGTTCCACTTTTCGTGTTTCGTGTATCCAAGGCATTCGAGTTAAATACACCTAGGTAACCGGTAACGGGTTTATATTATGCAACAAAAACATTTATTCTGCGCGAGCTTTTCAGTTATGGGTATTCTGAGATATACCCAATCTTGTATATTCAATTTGTTTTGTAAAAAATAATAGTCTCAACCTATTCAGCCATCTGTAATCATCTCCCCAGTCAAAATTTAATGAGACTGGGGGTTTTCTTTTTCTGCAATCGATTTCTTATAAATTACAATGATTATTCGACAAAACCGATTAAAACCGATACCTATTTTAATTTAAATTTCTATACGGATGGTCACACATGAATTTTGGACAATTTTGAATATGTATTTTTTATTATTATTATTATTGATTTCTGCGGTTTCCTTGGTTACTGCGTGTGACAAAAATCCGCAAGAGATGCTCACCATTGACGCCGTTTTACTTGTTATTTTTTTTTTTACATATATAAACGAAGTTACAAATGTGAGAATATATTAAGACTGCTCATTGTGTTTTAAGTTTTATATGTAACTACAGCGTCTATTTTTTAGTGACGCGCTGCGAAGTTACCGATTTCATTGTTTTTATTTTATACGAACTATGTTTTCTACCTGAAATAATGCTTTAATCAAATAATGCCGAGGGATCTTTTTTGTTGTATTTTAAAAATTTTCATGATTCTAGTCATTTTTCAATTTTCCAAACAGTTTTCATAATAATTGGAAAAAATACGTAAAATTAAAACTGACAAATTATTATGGTTTTATGATTTCATTATTTAAAATGTTTCACGCTTTATATTTTCTACTAGAAATATTGCTCTAATCGAAAAACGACACGAAACCTTTTTTGTTTTATTTTTAATCTAGTTAGTAATTATGAAAGTTTTTTTTATGATTTTCCTTATAGTTTTTTTAATAATTAAGTAAAACCGAAAAAAGAAACGTAAAAAGAACAGTAAAATTTACGGAAAAAATGGTGTCATTATTTTCAATTTTATTTTTCTGTTGTAATTCAGATAAAAATATTTGTAAAGATTAAAAATTTTGACAGAAAAATTATATTTGCTTTAGAAGAGGTAACATTTTCAAAACATTTGAGCTAGTTTTGAATTATTTATATAGACATTTTAATTTTGTGAGTTTTTTTACGTAATGTAATTTTTATTTGGTAGGTACTCTGTGGATAAAATTGTTAGACTACACTGAATTGCTTGAAAATTTAACAGAATGTTAATTATAAGTTATACTAAGTAGAAAATAAAAGGTATACTGTAATGTTGTAATTCTTTATTTATAATTGTTTCGTGATCAAATTTTTAAGAAAATCGTAAATATTACGGCTTTACAAATTATGTAGTTATAATCGAACTTCGCGTTTTTCCTATAATCTCTGTCATGAATGTATTATTTGTTTTATTGTGAATTTTTGTCAACTATTTTTAGAGTGTATTACTTATGTTTTTACTTTCTCATTTTCTAAATATTTATTATTGTTATACATTTTGTTTTCAACGTGAAAAAAAGAAAATTTTATCTTGTGGCAAACTTGAGCATGCAAGTAATAGTGTATTAGGCATATACAAATTTAAATACAGTTATATTAACTAGGTACGCATGGTTGTTCAACAAACATTAATGAATTAAACAATTCATTATTTATATTATTTGATGTTTGTGAATTTGTTCTGACAAAAGTATGTTGACCATTATGATTCGTATAAAAATAAAGGATATTATTGAGTAGGTAAACCAAAATATTAGGTAATTTTCTTCTAATTATTATGATATGGAATTGGGACAAAAGATAGACAAAGTCTCCACGTCTCATTGTAAAAAAATATATGTGCTGTGGTACGAAATATTATAAAAACAAAAAAATAAAATACCACTAGTATATACGATAAGAAACATTTGCGCGATTAGGGTGGGACTTAGAAGAGCTTAGCCACCCCGAATGACACACCAACCCCCTAAAAAATGTCCGTTTTGTTATGTACGTCGTCCCTGGAATAATAAACATGGTCGTTATTTTTATTTTTATTTTTTTTCATGTCTCACACAATTGTAGATTCTGAGCAGATCGAAGAAGCTATTATTGGATTTTACAACGATAATGATGTAGTGTTTATTATTATTATTTATTTTATCTCCAAACACTTTCAAGTTGACGGAGTGCTCCAAAAATGTCATACCGTTCTTTGTATTTATTTGAAATTGAACGCAGATGATGCTTTCAGAAATTTAATTTGAAATTTCCCGCATTATAGTCAAATCGATTCTTGTAGTATTTACGATTTTAAATGTTAAATTAAAATTATACATATTAGAAAAAGGATTGTACACATTAGTACATAAAATTGACTGATTTGCCAAATTATTACGATAATATTACATTTAAAATTTCTTTCAATAAAAAAGTTATACTTGCTTTTACACCAGTTTACATTAAAATGTTTTGATTCTTAACGTTATTATTAAGTTTTTAGTGGTTGGAATATGGGTACAATAATTACACCGGCTATATTAATTGCTGGAACTCAATTAATGAAAAAATTGAAATTCTAGATAGTTTAAACTTTATATTTTATAATTTTACGAAAACCCATTCATAGGTATTAGGTAGCTATCTAAGTTCTTAATATATTATGCACTGTGATATATTTAGGTATAAACATTTTAAACGACTTTAATAGATATAGTCTCAATAGGTTAAAAACAGTTACCCAACAATGTTTTTTGAGAATCGTGATATTCCTCTAATTGAGTCTAATCGTATAAAAAAAAGATGAGTAATGGCATAAGTCAATATCGTATATCGGATTTTTTTAAGAGAAAAATGTCTATACTATGTAAAAGAAAGCGTTAAAATAGGATTTTTGTTCAATAAAACATTTAATTTCAATATCAACTCATAGTTTTTGATTTCAAATATCGGATCGGGTATCGGTTTTGTATGTGTAGTAAATTGGATTTTGGAAAAAAAAAGTTATTTTGGCTTACCACTAGTACAAGACAAATTCGAATTAATCAACCTATTAAATATTTAAATTGTTTAATAATTTATGGCGGTAGTTTTGAATTGTTTGAAGTCACAATACCTATTCCGGTTGTACTAGATTAGGTTATTATTTATAATTTTCATAAAAGCAATACGCGGTAGGCAAATTACCTCGAGTCATTTAACTGCACTTATGCTCATCCTCTGTAAACTTTAAATTATAAACTAATACTATATACTAAAAATAATTTTTATATTCATCGATATTTTCAGAAAAATGTTATGGTTTTTACTTCTTTGATACATTGCCATTTAATTATAGTTAAATAAAATTCTAAATTAAAATTAAGTACTTTCATTATTCACTTGTCATTTTCGACTAGAATGGACGAAAACAGCCAATAACTTGCACTGAAACTTACTTTCTTTAATAATACATTTAATATAATGATGGTTTGTTATAAATAAATAATTGCAGGTACTTATATTTTAAAATGTTTTGAACAATACTATCGTAACATAATAATATATTCGTCGAGGTTTATTTTGTCATGAAATATTATTATCAACATTCATTATATTTTTATATTATTTTATTATTACCCATATAATAATAACATTCCAATGAATGTTTTATTATATTTGTTTGGACTCCGTAGAATTCTATAGAAAACCTTCCTCACATAAAGTAATATATGGGTTTTTAGAGAACTCCATTAGGTACCTATAGGTGTATATTTATTAGATGCATGCAAATATTAATATTTGAATTTTTGTATTCTCATTATCGTATATTAAAATTGTTTTTGGCAGGCTCTTCTAAGTATAATGGTCCTCCACTCACCTTTTATTTTTGGATCATTAGTTGAAACTATATTGGAGGATATAATATGATTATGATGGTTTTTTTCTGCATTCGCTTGTAAATATTGGTTTTATCATTCTTTGAATATACTTGATAAATAATTTGAAAGCATTTCAGTATAGGTTTTCAGGACGTGATTCTATAATATAACTGTACATATATTTTTATTATACCATTTCCATATACTGCAGTATTTGCACTGGGCTTTACTATTTTGTTAGTGTTTGGTTTTATATCGCCAGTTAAAAATTATTTATTTTACCACGTCTAGAAAAGGTTAGTATAAGTATTCTGTGAAAATTCCAGTTTTATACGATTCTTAACCGATTTTCAACAAAAAAGCAAAATCGAAAATAACGAAACTATCAATGTCGTAAACTTTCTCGTATTTCCTACGTTTTTGGTCTCAAATGTATGTAGACCTAGAGGCCCGTGTGCATACTGCACATTCGAATTTTGTGGTACTGTTCTTAACTCGGTTATTTCCGTTTAGTGAGAAATCTTATATACGCGGCAATTTAATTTTGGCTTGCAAGTCTTCTGTGTGTCTACACGTGTGTGAATCGTATATTGTGAAATCAGCTCGAGTAAAAACATTAGTTCGCTTTATTATTACAATTGATATTTATCACTAGCCTGTCGTTAAAGTATGATAACCGAAAAGTACCAATATTTAATTATATTATTTTAAGAAATACCTAGGTATTATAGGCACCTAAATATTATTCAATAACTATCAATCAGTAAATTATTTAATTATTTTAATGAATTAAAAAATTAGAACTTGACCTAAATAAGGTATAATGATTTTACGTGTATTTTCTTCAGTCTATTTAAATCGTATTATGTTATCAATGTATGATTTACCTTGTATTTTATTGGCCAACCGTACTGTATTTGACATTATTGATTCTGTAGGAAGGTGTTTGGTGAATTTTATAATTTGTTCATCCGAGTGTAAATAGATGGATTCCAGTTGAGCTGCACATTTCAGGTTTATATGACCACTTCTGTAGTGACTATCGTTCACTTTAAAGCTAAGTCCGAGCACAGTTGTGACCAGAAGTTCATCATCAGTATTGTGTATCTTGAAATACGGCCCATGCACGATTGTGGAGTTAATCTAAATAAATTCAATACTTGTAAACAGTTATTTACATTATCACGAAAAATAACAGAAACTGTATAATAGATATAATAATAATGTTTACGTGAATGGTATATGTTTATTAGGTAACTAGTAGTGTAATAATCACCAGAATCCAAAGAACTTACTAAGAATAGGCGTCAGAGTGCACCTCCTGCTTGCATAGCAAGTGTTACTGAGAGAAAAAAGACGTTCTAAGATAATAGGGACGGGTGCAGTCATAGTCAAAGTAATTTAATGTATAATATCTGTTAGAAAAGATTAACCATTGCTTACGAAAAAACGATTCTGAGTAGAGTTCAGTTGATAGTGACGCTTTTTCAACAATATATATGTCATATTATGGTAAAATAATTAAATAGGCATTATATATTATCTTAAATAATATTGGTTTAATGTACTGATTTTCCCGTTTTGCCTAGGATTTTCCCGGTTTTCCTATGTCTTTTCATGGTTTTTCATATTTACTAGGAAAAATCTTGAGGAAATTGAAAAATGACCTTCATAAAGTACCTCTACAGTCAAATTTCCTTTTAGAAACATTACTATTATTAAAAATTGGAGCAAAATTCTTTATAGAAAAGTTGACGGGGTACTAGTTGAACTCATAAAATATAGCCGAAAAGAACTATACTAAATGATATATTATTATGAGCTACGCAAACATATATAGAAGGAGGAGAAATTACCTATAGAATGGAACAAAGCTACAGTAATCCCTTTATACAAGAAAGGTGATAAGATGAGTTATAATAACTTTAGAGAAATATCGTTATTAAATACCGCGTACAGAGTTTTCTCTAAGATCTTATTGAAATGACTAGAACCAATATCCGAAGAGTGTATAAGAAGTTACCAAAGTGGTTTCCGAAAAGGAAATTAATCAATACACCAAATCATGACTATTGAACAACTGATGGAAAAAAAGTATGATAACAGACAAAATTTATGAGAAGTGTTCGTGGATTTCAAAAAAGTATTCATCGTGAGAGTTTATATAATAAATGTATAAGTTTAGTTTTTCTAAAAAAAACTTATATCTCTGACAAAAATATGTATGAAAATAACTAAATATCAAGTAAGAGTGGACGGTATACTGTCGGATGAATTTGAAATATTGACTGAGCTCAAATAAGATGATACACAATCATCACTTTTGTTCAACATAGCATTAGATAAAGTGGTTCGTGAGGTACAAAGTAACAAGCTCGGAATTAATATTGACAAAACCAGGCTGAGCGTACTCGATTTTGTAGACAATCCTAATTTTTTGGAAGAGAATAAAGAAACGATAATCCAAAATACAAAAACACTCATATGAGAAGCAAAGAAGACAATTGGCCTAGACGTGAATGAGGAACAAACCAAAGTAATGGGAACTCTAGCGGACAGTGATGTAGAAGATTTTAAGGTAGACAACTATGACACTACATGTTTGAAAAACTCAGTTTTAAGTATTTAGGAATTGCAATCGTTAGCAACAACGACTAGAGCGCTGAAATAGCCATTTGTCTGCTTAAAATGGAAAGAATCTAACCTAACCTAACCTATCAATGCAATAACTATTATAAGACCAATATTAGCTTATGGTTACTAAATTTTGCTGATAAAAGTACAAATTAGATGAAAAATTAAAAGCTTTGAGTATAAAATGCTTAGAAAAAGATGTGGCCCGCTGTCTGACAACGCAATAAATGCATAGCGAAAAAGGAAAAACGCCGAAATAAGAGAAATCACCCAAGTACTTTTTATAACAAGCGTCGTGAAGGGATAAATAATCCAATGGCTTGGTCACACAATACGAAGGGAAGAAATCTAAGGAGCTAAGGTGGCAATTGAGTACAAACCAACAGGATGATGACCAGAGGTCAGAGGTAGGCCAAAAAAAATCAATGAATGGACGGAATGCGTCAAGATCTACAAAGACTAGGGGTAACGGAATGGATGAAAAAAATCCAGGATCGAGACTATTGGAGGTCGGTGACTGTGGCGATTAAAATATTTACAGAGTTATAACTGCTTATAAAGCTACATAAAGAAAAAGAGAAATAATATTACACTTTATTTATCATTCAATAGATAAAATAAATTAAGATATAATAGTAATCACTATACTTAATCATACTTAAGATGCGATCGATTTGTAATGACTCGAAAAATCAATTTTTGAGCCACTTATAGACATTTAAATTTTTTGAGTTTTTACTTAATTTTTAATTAGTAGGTACCTAAGTACCTACTTTGTGGATACAATTATTAGACTAAACATAAATGTTTGAAAATATAACAGGAGGTTCTTTATAAGTCATAATTAGTGGTCAAAAATAAAAAAAATGAGTGTAATGTTTTTTTTTTCTTATAAGTTTTTAAATCAAATTTTGACCAAAATAAACGGTTTTCCTAAATATGGATATAACCAAACTCCGCTAAGAATCGTTTTTTGTTAGTAATGATTAATCTTCGCGTATAGATATACATTAAATTTCGCCTTTACCTTCGCAGTTTCGCACCTACAACATTGGCCCATCCATTGTACGAAGTATGTCCGTTTGTATTTATGGCTTAAGTTCTGTACCATAAATAATGCAACAATAAAAAAACAACAAAAGATCTTTTTTGTTGCATTTTTATCTATTTCATGTGTAAGTAATTTGTTTATTGATTTTATTGGTAACTTTAATAATTGAGAAAACCCAGAAAATAACGAAAATAGAATAACTACGATAATATAATCTTAAGAGTTAAGAATTACATTTCTTTTAATAATAATTACCTATATTTACTGTCCAAGTTTTCTGTTCTAATGTACGCATTTATCTTGCGTTAAAAAAAATACATATTTTTAAAATGAAAGTTAGTATGATAACTTTCTTAATTACAAATTTCCAAATTATTATTTTATTTTACATCAAGTAACTAAATATAGGTGCCTACTCGTTTATAATTAGATTTTGAAATAGCCAGAGGTTATAAGGTCAAAACTAACTAACTATACCATTAAAACACAGATACAATAATTAATACACAACTACCTTTTATGTTAAGTAAATAAATATTAAGATATTATATTATTGGAATATATATAGGAATAATGGATGTGAGTAGAACTAGAATAATAAATTAGTTTTAGCGGGGTTTATTTATTTTTATTTATATAGGTGAAAATAAAATGTAACTTATTTAATACGATAAAACATAATGTATTATGTTTATATTCAAAAAAATGAGCTGATACTGCTGATGCCTGAATGCCTGATTGGTGTAAATTGTGCCACAAGAAGTAAAAAAGTAGGATATATTTGTATTTTTAGGTACTATTTCTGCATATTAATACTACAATATATCATCATTACTAATGAAATACAATTCTGAGTGATGTTCGATATTTTGAAAGACCGTGATTTTTACGATTTTAATTAAAAAGTTTTTAAAAAACTAGTACATTAAATTTAACTTTTTGACCATTTAGTACAACTTATAAAGAAACTCGTGTTAAAATGTCAAGCATTTCTGTTCGGCCAAATTATTTTGCTAACATAAAACCAAATAAGAACTAATAAAAACTCAAATGCCTATAAATAGCTTAAACGTTGTCAGAATGTTTTGAAAATATTATAACTTGATGATAACGTTTTGTTTCTACTATTTAATTTAGCCGAAGAATATATGAACTGTGCAACGAAAAAAGTCTACAATGTTAACATTTTAGTATGAATTGTAGGTATTTACCTATGCAAAAATAATAATATATTTAGCATAGTATGATGGATGTCGAAATGGATATTCTTTGCTATAAGAGATTGGTAGAATCGAACATTATTTTTGAGTAAATACATTATTCCAATAGTCCCAGGATAATAGTTTTCAATATTTTACAAAACTCATCTTTCTTCCCTCTTTAAATTGTTCAGTTTTTTTTTAACATTATTTCAATGTATAACATGTAACGTATTATGCGTATGTATATAGATATATATGTATATATATTTGTTCCATATTTTATTTACCTGTTCTTCGTTTATGTACCAAATAAGGTGGGTGTGAAATGTCATTTTGCTCGACGTGCAGTTAGCATTTACCATCTCTCCGACATTGTATTCTAGTTGCAAACCATCAATTGATGGGCGTTCAGCTTGTGTGTCGACATACAAACCACAGATGAATGTTTTATATTAATTTAATTTGTTTTTGTTTAAGATTAGCAGGATTGGTTTAACTAAGGCGTTTTAACATACCTACTGTATTCAAAGATGTATCTTTAAATACTGTTTGGAACGATGGTGCTTCCCCAGATACTTCACACCTATAGATACCACTACTAGATAATACCAATGATTTGAGCACGACTTCATTTGAATTTGATTTATCAAGCTAAAACAAAATTTTAATTAGTAACGCAAACATATTGTAAACTAGCATGATTTTAATTTGCCTATGCAATATATATATATATGTTTATTTATATCAAATAAATAAATTACGATTGATGATTTTTATTTAATAGCAAATTATATTATAATAAATCGAACTATAATAGTATCTATAGCTGATTCGCCTGAATCGCCCGAATTACTTAATAATATTTTTAGGACATAAATCAGTGGTTCTTAACCAGTGTTCCGCGGAATACAGGTGTTCTGTAGACTTAGAATAAGTACTCCACCAAAATTTAAAAATTAACGGAAAAAAAATATATAAAAGGGTTACGTATAAAGTAAACTAAATTTTCAGTTTTTTTGTCTTCACATTTTGACTATTATCAATTAAAATTTAAAACACTACAGTATAAGACGTTTATAACTGTATACTGTACAGGGTACAGAATCAATTTAATATTGTGAAATTTTTTTAATTTAATTTTTTTATGTATATTAATTGTTTTGTGCTATATGTGCATTGTTATATTATATAATTTAAAAATGTGTATAAATATTGTTTTCTTTTACGGCTATGTTACGCAAAAATTGTATAAAATATTAAGTGTCCGTAATAAACACTGACATAAATGAATAGAACACATTTAAATAAAATTTAAACTTATAAAAAGATTTTTTTGTTTTGACAAGTTTTAGAATTTTGAGTTGGGATAGAAAACAAATTCTATACAGATATGAACAAAAATTTTAGATTTGAAATTTAAGTGCATAGAAAGACTTTATTGAAAATTTCAAGAATGTTCACTTGAAGCTAAAAATAAATATCAAATACGGGTACTGATAGACGTTTTATGAATTCTAATACTTTTTACTACCTCTCTACATATAAAACAAATCTGTAATACTTCTCGGTATACAGTTCATTTTTTGGTTGGTTGTACAACCGAACAACCTACATGGCTGGGATGTGCGTTGTGCATATATAGGTGTTGTGAGAGACAATGTCAGGTTGATATTCAAGACTACGGTGGTCGATCTCAGAGATCGGGTCGGGTCGGTACCGGATTGAGGTCCATTTTTCATTAGAAATAAAAACTATTTGAAAAAATGCATAATGTTAGTTGATTTCTATAGTAATAGTATATTGACTACAATATGTTATTTATATATTTGTATTATAATTTCCTCTGAAAAATGTTTAATAAAATTTTAGAATGCCTACGGGGGCCTCGGGATTTTTAAATTTGTTTTGTTTTTATTTTATTATAGGTGGTACAAAAAGGGGAAACTGACGTTTAATAATAATGACGAACCAGACTTCGGTTTTGGTTTCTTCGGTACATACGATTAATTTGTGATTTCGAACTGAAAATAAAACAATCAACGACGGAAAAAATAATAAACGTTATACGATTTACAAGTTAGTAAAAATATATCAATATGTGTGACTTTGGCGTGGTTCGCACGCGCATAGTTATTGTAGAAGACGTCAGAACCGATCGCGTAGTTGAACACTTGAAACTTCAACTATTATTGTCGTCAAGTGAAATAATTGGGACCGTATAGCTGTATTGTTACATGTATAATTCCGGTTGTATGTCTCAAGACAAACGAGCCGATATCCGTTTTAAGGTACCTACCGTATGACAACACACCGTCTTTACGTGTCGAAATTATTATAATATGCTAGCGGATGTATATTTTATTGACAGCAAGGTTTTGTGGTATGCACGCGAGCATATTTTGCTAAACCAAACTACAGTTATTTATTGGATTGAGAAAATGATGATCACAGATAAAGTATTAATCGCCCGCGATATTGATTTATACGTCACGCCCCCGGTTATCTGCGGAAGAACAATAATACGACTATATTACTTTAGAAACGTTATTCATTTACGAAAGTCGTATGCGAAATTCAACACGGTGTGAAAAATTACCTACGCGAGCAAACGATACACATAAAGTTTCAATTGTACTTTCGGAAGTTTTTAGCATGCAGTTTAAATCGTATCAAGAGTAATATAGTTTGTGTAATATTTTATTCACGATTTAGACACGAACTCTAATATTATATAGGTATAGCTAGCCCATGGCTTAATATCAATCATGATATCATCATGTCATTATGATTTTGTTGACGACAAAACTGCATGGTTTATTTAGTTGTAAAAACAAACTATAGATATAATTATGATACTTCAGTTGGATGATATTCAGTCGGTTTAGCCGCGTTACTGTGGGGGAGGGGGTGAAGGGGATAATCTACGCCCCTCCTCTGTGTGCCGTATGATGTTCTATATTTCGCAAAAGTATTTGTTATATTATATATTTCACTAATCTTAATTTCGAAAAACAAATTGCTGAATAAGAAATTACTTATTACATGTATTGCTTATATGGTATTATAAACATCAAATAAATTAAATATATTTTGTAAATTGTATTGGTCTCAAATACATATTATATTAAGGCTGGTTTATTATTAAAAATATACATTTCAAAGGAATTTAGATAATTTTGGAGGGCTTGGTCTTACTAGCCCCTATCTCCGTGCACAGACATAGAAAAGTGCAGTTGTTTTAACACACCAAAGTGTTATTCTATTCAACATTTGCACGTCGTTATTCGCTTAAAGAAGAGTTTTAGTTGATTTAACTACAATATATTGTTGAAACATTGAATTTAAGGTAAATGCTTGATTTGTACGATCAATCTTTAATAAGGGATAGATACAACAACAACAGTATTTAAAATAACTACAGTTTGGTGTTAAAACTATTAAACGGAATGTTGAAAAAAAAATCTTGGTAAAAAAAAAGTACGATATTCCCATAATTTTCCAATCACTCCCAGTGGGGATCGAACTAACTACTTACGTGTTCATACTTAATGCCCAATCACTATCGACTATTACTTACTTTGTTATTGAACATTATTTAATTGGCTATTTAACTGTTGCATAATATTATTGATCATTTCATATCTAATATTATATAAAGTACAATATTTGTTTGATTGTCTGTTCGTTTGTTATGTGCTGCCATACTTTATAATAAAATAATGAATTTACTTTTTTATAACTATATACCTACATTTATTTACAATATTTATAAGTATTGTTTAATTTCACAGTTTTACACAACACGTATTTTAATATATTTGATTAAAAAATAATTACTTTAAATAACTGTATATTACTATTATTTTTAACTTATTATTATTATGTTTTGTTTAATTATTCAATGAGATGTTTTTGCTTGCATTTGATTTGCTAATTTTATAAATTCCAGGATGTATAATGACAAAGCTTATCTCAAGCTATCTTCAAAATGTATAGGTACCTATCGAGTATTAGTCAAATGTGATCGGTACTTACTTTTGGTTTGACGTAAACACTAAAAGGCCTATTAACATAGATATGCCGATCCAAAATAGAATAAATAGTTGATGTGATATAAAAATAAATGAAATTACAAAATTTATCGAACAATGTAAATATCGATAACTGATCATAAACATTATACTTGGAAAAATTAATTTTCTTGCGATCAAATCTAAAATTACATTGCTATTATTTCAAGAGTTACGTTACAGTTATAATACTAAATGGTGTTGATTTAACAATCACATCAACTGTCAGATTTATTATAAATAGAACCAGTTGTTTGAATTAGTTATACAAATATTATTTTAACATTTTTATAATTTATTATAAATTACAAAAAACTCAATTCAAGATTTGTATATTGAACTCCTCAATTTAAGTAAAATTAACAACAAAATTACTAAAACTGAATACTTAAGTACCTAAAGTTTTTTACCTAAAGTACCTAAAGACATTTTTATCTTCAGGTTTGGCCTGAAAACGCGGCTAGGTTGATTACTTGTACAACATTTGTGATGCGAGTTGATATGATTTTAAATCGAATTACATCAATACATAAATTATACTGTAAAAACGCAGTAATTTAATTAACATATTTGAAAGATAAATACCTATGGAATAATATTTGAGAATTTAGTTTTTTGATATTCGTGAAAATGTTTTAATGCCAATCGACAAATATTTAAGTACACAAAAGCAAAACACTGTATGTATAGATCCTTCCTAGGTATACTGGATTTGAATTATTAACAAATAATTATGCTATTGACACTAATTGCATACATTTAAAACTGCTAATAAACAATGAAATGATTTAACCAAGGAAAAAGAGAAATGCGTGCTTTGCATAATTCATATACCGAGTTTGATGTTCTTAATTATTTCATTATTACTTTACTTATTCAGCATTTAATTATGAAAATGAAAAGCACTCAAGTTTTCACATATGTTTAAATTTGTACAAATTAGGCAACAATACAGGAAATAAATATTTAAAATTAAATAAACTGCATTATATTTTTATACGTACACAATGATAAAATGTTTATTCGACACCTTATATTTTTTTTATTCAGCATTGATAAAAATAAACTAAAAATTGTATTCGTTTATATAATTTACGTTATTTAAGTCTAAAGACAATGGATACATTTCACTTAAAAGTATTAGACAATATGACATTATTGTTATAATGTATGCGAATATCATATACATATTTAAATTATTTTGTGCACTATAAAAACAATAAAGCTGATTTTTAAATGTTTTATTCAATAAAAAGATTCATATTTATTTTTATACCCTTTTTAATCGAATATTTATATTGCATTAAATTTATGAATTATTTGTGAAATACGATAAATATTGATGTATAATGATGAATATTAGTTAGGTATCTCACATTTATTATTTGGTCATGAAAGTACGTCATATTTTAACTATTATAAGTTATTACTTATTAGCTATTACCTACTTATTAGTTATAACTAATAATCCCAAACTATGTTTTGGTTAAATTTATCAATTATATTTTTTTTTTCGTTACCTATTATTTGTATGTGATCGTTAAAAAGTAAATATAAAAAGACACTTAAATAATTTTAATTATCCATACTAAAATTACATGTACGATGTACTGTATAACTTTCACAAAACATTATATACATTTCAATATTTTTCTAAAAATTTTTAAAAACATAGATGAATTTTTATTATTAAGAGCAAACATGTAAAAAACTAAAAATGAGTTTACTGTTTGATCTAAGTAATTTTTTTTATATCATTTCAGACTCATAGACTCAATGATATGATATTTACATTTACTTTGGACCCTAAACGTTAGGTGATATAAATATATTTCTGTTGAATATTTCATTACTCGAACGCCAACCCTAAGTAATTTGTCGTTTTACCGCATATACGCAAACCATTACACCCCTTCCCTGAAAACACACGTGTTCCATTCCTTAGAAAATGGGAGCAATATATTCGTATTTCCATCATGTAATATATTTTGGAATTTGATCCAAAGTCACCTAAATTTATAGTGGAGAATAATAAATATTTTCTCTCGTACAAATATATAAAATCTACAGTTTGATATAAAACTCCAGTTTTTAATCAAGATTACTTGAATTTATGAGTATTAATATAAACTGTATAATTTTGAACTATACTGTTAAATAAATGTTATATAGGTAACAATATCTTATCAATATATAATATAAATGTACGTGTCCCCCAAAAACTTGTAAATAGTTGGATATTAAATATTTTAAAGTACTTATTTATAGTTCTATAAAAATATTTTTATCTACTTTTCCTTTTATTACCAATTTTTCAAAAAAAAAAAAAAAAAAGACATTAAAGTAACTGTATATTAAATGGCACATAACAGGTATTGTTTATAATATTAAAAAAAATATGTAGCAGCTACACAGTGTAGCTATCTTTTTTTTCAGTGGAATTTTCCCCAAAAATAGACACTTTTGCAGCCTATGGTGTTTTTCATAGGTTTAGTATTTACATCTTTTTCCCTCTTCTTTTGCATACTTTTAGCAGCTGCCGCTGGACCAAAGCTTGAACTCGGGAGTTAGAACTGTTTTATAATAGGCGGACTAAAGTAATAAAAGTTAAATTAAATTTCAATATAAATTTCACTATTTCTTTGTAATAGAGAATGGGTTATTTTTAGCTTTAAACATTCCTACGTCTTTGAGGGTCTTCTCGAAAATAAATTTTGTACATATAAGGCGTTAGTGTGAAACATATACCATTTGGGGGTTTCAACTTTGAACCTTATCATTATTACGATCAAATTTCACAACTTTTTGGACTTATTATAGTTGCAGTTTGTAGTATAGTACAGTATTGTATTTGTTTAGTATTTGGTTATATTTGTATTGTTTTACAAAGAATAATTTTATAATTCAAAATTTAAGGAGGAGGGAAAATTCGATTCTGTAGGTAACTGAGCTCTGCTACCTATACCCTCGCGGGTGTTTTTTTTTTTACTTGAAATTTTATAATGGGTATTTGACATTCGTTTAAAATAGCAATTATTATTCAATATTTCAGTATGCATAATTAATATAAATACTTACATCGATAAAGATGCCTGGTTTTTCAAAAACTTGAATTTTTGGTTCATTTTTAGGTAAATACCTAAAAAACTCTTTGCCATCCTTGTACCATTTGACTGAGTACAAGGGTTCTCCTTGTAGATCGTAAATACATTCTAGCTTTGTATTTCTGCCTAATACTGTGTGATTAGGAACACGAACATTCAATAACTTTACGTTATTAACTGATGAAGCTGTAAAAATAAAAACAAATAAAAATATTTTAAACCGTAAAAATAAAAATGAATTGTTTGATAATAAAATAACACTATCTTAACTACATATATGATGCAGATAAGTATAGAGTCGCAATGATACATAATACAGTTGTATATAGTGCGTATTAAATATTTATATTCTAATAGATTATCAAATTTGATTTGTTAAAAATATTCAAAATTTAAAAAAAAATCAATCTTCATTTGTACAGTTTTTACATTCCTACCCAACTTATTGAACGACCTTTCGAATTTAAATTGTTACTTGTAATTTATTGATAAGTAGTGTAATTTTGAATAGGTACCTAAAAATATACTACCTAATAATATTGGCCTACAATAAAGTATAAAAGTACTGCAGTAGTGCTGTTGTTTCTTTACACTGTTACACATAATAGCTATACAATATTATATTTAACTCTACATTAAATACAAATTATAACAAAGAGGTTGTACTACGCATTACGTATTACGTTGTAAAACGTTAATATCTATGAATATGTAATTATTTTACCGTATATACTGTTGACAAAGCAACACTATCAAATGAACTCCGCTCTGAATCACTTTTTCTTTAGCAATGGTTAATCATTGCTTACAGATATACATTATATTACCGTCTGTATCCTATCATCCCAACTTCCTATCTACAACAGTGGTCTACCCACCGTACAAAGTTGCCCAGCTTTTTTACTACTTATTTGATTTATGTCTTGGGTAAAATAGTGATTCTATATTGAAGTAAATAAAATAATAAAATGAATGATCGACTGACGTTTATTTTGTCTTATTGTAACGTTGTGAAATGACAACTGGCAAGGGCTGTTCATTTAAAAAAATTTGAAGTAGACAAATGTTAGACTTAGTGATTATTAAATTTTATTTTTGAGCCTAATTAATATTATTCACTTTTATAAAAGTAAATAGAATATTATTTTGCAAAATGTTGTCTATGAATAAATATAATTCGCTTGTAGATACCTAAAAAGTGAAAGTGTAAATACCTACAAATTATCAAAATTAGTTGAAGAGTTTTCCAATAAAATTTTTAAAAACCTATTTAAAATACCGTTTTTGATCAATTATATTTTATAATTTTATGTTTATACTCACAGTGTAGGATGTATTTAATGTTTAATATTAAGTGACAACAGATAGGTTTTACTATATTGCATATTTTCACACTTTCCACTTAATATTTTATTAAAATATTCCACAGGTTATATTGCATATAAATATCATAATGTGTTAGCCTTCTATACAATTTATTTTATTTTTATAAACTCATATGCCTACAAACAATTAAAGTTTTAAAAATTCATTTATAACCATAAATGAAACCGAATTCATAATTTATCATTGTTTTCTACAATATTAATATAACTTGCACTGATTTGATCGAAGCGAGATAAGTGCTGAACACGAAATTTGTTATATTCATAAAATATAACGAAACAAAAGTAATAGTATAACACAATAATACACATAATGGTTTATATTACACTATTTAACAAGTTTTTATGTATTTTTAAATTGATCAGAATATATTTCAATTTACTTTTATATATTTTGTATTTGGTTTAAATGAGTTGTGACGTAAATATTATATTTCCACGTCGTTATTTTTTTAGCTTTTTCTTAAAAATCACAAATTACACAGAAACATTATTTGCACAAACCGTTGAAAATGGTGAGCGGGTGCAAAATTCGCTTGTGATTTTCCGAATGTAATTTAATTGTAACGCAGTTCACACGTAGAATCCAAACACAGTTGTATTTTGTTATTTTCACTAACACTATAGACTACGTGTATGGAATACAGATAAATCTGACGTCAAGTAAAAAAAAAAAAAACAATTTTTATTTTTAACCTTTGGGGAGGTGAAAAAAGTGTTAACTCGATTTTTATTAGCGAATTTAACGAGTAAGAAAAAAAAATGAAATAAAAACCCACAATTGAAGACATGTTTAGGATCTTGATCCGTTGTAACTAACAGAATCAAAATTAAAAACAAAAAATAAAACCTACAGAATTCTTCACACATTTTCCCTTGTGAGTAAATGTTAGAAGTAAAATATCTACTATGTTTAATTTGTAAACCAATTCTACAAATATAATTATAATGAATGAAACTTTTTTTTTTCAATTTAATTATTTATGTTTTTTCTTATTCTATAGTGTTCTTTTTTAAGAACATTGTATATGTATACTTTATCTGTATTCATATAAAATAATTTAGAAAGGGTACAGACATTTCAGACATAATTTGTAGACATTTTGATTATATTTTAAACTATGTGCAATTATACTTTTTGAAGTGGAACTTTTACTGTCACATGCTTTATTCAATTTTAACTTCATAATACTTGTATGTTTACAGTAAAACCATTTAGTTACACAATCTTCAAATAATACAAAATATTGATATTCAAATTTAGTTTCGTTTACTAAAATTCAATAAACAAAAATAGTATGTACTACAGGATTTAAGAAGAGTATTCCAGAAACAATTCACTTTACGGGATTATACTTTATATTACGTGGCTCCCAGAATAGATTCATTGTAATTTATTCTTAATTTCAAAACCTTGAATTTACCGATTTTATTTGTAAAAAATCCATACAAATAAAATAAATCATACCTCAGAATTTCCTGCAAAACGTATACAAAAAAAAGATCTTACTTGGTTTGAGTATATTAACTCGAAAGTTTAGTATCAAATTAGTCTTGTTTTATTTTATATGGTCATTGCATTAGTATTTTAATAAAAAATGATTTACTCTATTGAAATTCCTAAACATTGAACATACAAGTTTGTACATCACACTCAAATTACTATTTTTGACACGATAAGGCATAGTTAGGTGTGATGATGATAATTTTTAGAAAAAATCGAGTTAGCCCTTTTTATAAGAAATTCTTTGGTATGGTTTTGTTTTTATTATTTATATGGATATTTTATAAACACAACGTTTTAACAATAAAAAAAAAATTCTTAAAAATCTATTCTGAAAGCCACAAATATAATACTCTTCCATAGAATTAGCCATTTGTTTCTGAACACTAAAGTATAATCAAAGTCATTAGTTAATTATAAATAGTTTGTAGTAGAAAGACTGTGTGTTAATGTGTGTATTTTTGATTTAGAAATCTTAATTAGAAAATTATTTTACAAATATATTAGTTTATTCCTAACCTAACCAGTTTTTATTACATTAATACTTATATTTTATACTGAGATATTTTTTACAAATTAGTTATAATATGATGGTTCTAAAATTATATTATTATGTACCTATATTTATCGAATTCAATTAGGAAATGGAAATTTTCCTGTTGTAGAAGATCAAAATAATAATATAATATATTATAATAACGTAAATAATAATAATTGTTTACCTATTTAAAAATCACAAGCCAAATTATACGGTGTACACATTTTTGACGTTTTTGCTATAACTAAAAGGTAAATAAAAATTATAATGTAGTTTCTGTTAATTTTAATTTAAACTTAGTGGACCAAAAATATTGAACGTATTGTAATAATTTTTTTACTTACATTTTGAGATTATATTTTGACGAAAATCGTAAATATTAAGATATATTAAAACTTAAATATCTAGTTGGCAATGGCTTATCGCTGCTGCTTATAGACATAAATTAATTAACATTATGTATTCTACCTTCTCAACTTTTCACCTAAAACAGTGACACACACATCAGTATTATTAGTTCATTTTAGTTTTATTATTATATACTTAGATAATCTTATTAATCTCTCATTTCATTCCTTTATTTAACCTCCCTTCCCTATTGAATCATAATATACTCTAGTATAAACAATACAAATGAACCACACGTATACAGGTAACTGGTATAAGTATAATATGCAATAATAATATTCTACATAGTCGTGACGATATAGGCTTCATTCACGAACGTATAGGTACCTACCTACTTACATCTTAAAAATAGTTATAAACTGGCATTTTCACTATAGGTAATTAAAATAAATACTCAATGACAGTGATGGAGTATAATACATATATTTAAAATGTAGTCCATAACACAAAAATACAATAAATATATTATGCAAATTTAATCCACTGGGTGCATGTATGCTTGTAATATTATATGCATTATATTTATGTTAGCTTCACTAGATAAAAGTATATATTGTATACCTATTGTCAAAGTAACATAATAAACGCAAAATACTAAAGGAGAAATTTTTAAATTTTAAACTAACACTAAAATTTACACTAAATTATAAGTAGATACAACGAGTATGCATAAAGCTAACGTTTCTAAAGGGCATAATGTAGAAAAACCTTCACAGGAAAAAACTAAGACACTCTGGAGAAAAAAGAACTTGCCGCGGGCTGATATGCAGTATCGTACCACCACCGCTGTAACTAACGTGGTAAACGCGATTGGATATCCTGATTTAAGATCTGAGGATATTCAACGAATTCAAAGTGCTATACAGGTATTTATAAGTATTTCAAATTCTCAGAATTAGAATTTTGGTACATCCATAGACCGTGGCTATATTTTTGCATAATTTCTATTTTCTTATGGTTCATATTGTTTTTACTTGTCTAAAATATTACGATTTATTACTTCAGCATTTTCGATACCTGATGTTCGTGTTTGACGGAAAGCTAAAATTAATTATTTAAAAAAAATTGTGAAATTTATGTTTACGCCAACTAATCTTATAACTATATTATCTATCTTACAATAATGTTAATAACCTCTCCTAACTGATTCATTATCGCCTAGCTCATACCACTTGATAGATCGGGTTGAAATTTGGCATGCAGATAACTATTAAGTCGTAGGTATCCACTAAGAAAGGATTTTTGAAAATTCAACATCTAAGGAGGTAAAATATGGGTTAATATAATTGTCACCTTGGTGACATAGATGATAATTTAGTTGTTACGGACCAGAAAACTACATTATTATTATTATTATTTAACAATAGCAATGCATTGCCAGCTCAGCTATAGTAAATTATAAACTAACGTGTTTATGGATCAGTGATATATGAGGGAGCGTATAACTAGTCAATAAAAACTACAAAAATAATAATAATAATGAACTTTTTTAAACTTAGAAACAATTGGAAAACACTGTGAACTTGTTAGTTATTTATTACTAACACAATAATAATAGTTACACGGTTGCATTACTTATGTACCAACATCTTTTGTGATTTCAACTAAGAAGATACAAAATAATTTTACTACTTAAATATTGTATAAAGAAGTTTAATAATATAAATGTATATAAAAAAAGGACGAACATATTTCGCACGTGGTTGCAGCCACTATTGTAGGTGGAAAGTTAGGAAGGTAATATACAGACGGGAATTTAATGTATCTATAAGCAACGTTAAACCATTGCTAACGAAAAAACGATTCTGAGAGCGGAGTTCAGTTGATAGTGTTGCTTTGTCAAAAATACAATATAATATGATATATGTCATATTATGATAAAATGATTATACTAATGATAACAACGATTGTCTAAAAAATATTAAAACAATGAAAACGGTTGCTAATGACAACCTTATTTTTAATCTTTAAATCTTTTTTAACCTAAAGAACCACGTTTTCCTCATTATCTCGAATATTAATGAGAATTTCAAAAAATAACCTCTCTAAAGTACCACCCAGAGAACATTTTCTTTCAGAAAAGGTGCTACACTTGATAATAGGAGATGCTTTCTGGTAGAAAAATAATTCACATAAAAAATAAATAATAATAATAATAATAACAAACATCATTGTAAAACCAATATATTCCTTGTTCCACTCCGAATCTAAAAATGTCTTTACATAATAAATGTAGAATTATTTTAAATATATTTTGATTAACCGATTTTCAGTGAAGTCTTCATAAGTTTTTATTTCGTGACCATCATGCTGAGCTTTTTATGTTTCGTAATTAAACCAGAAATAGAAAATTCAAAATAATAACAGGAACATCAAGTGGTTATTTTGTCATTATTACCTTTTAGACCACAACCGCTTTCTTGTAGGTAATAATAACTTCTTAAAACTTTTCCTGACACCACACGAAAATTGTCGTAATCATAAAGATAATATTATAATAATAAATGTAATTTAAAAAAATGAAAACAATTCTCTATTTATCTATTTATATAATATGTGTATATTATATGCACTGTGCAGTGTGCACAGAACTCAACAGATGACGTATCAGACATGGGTACTAGTAAAAATCTGGAATGTACAAACGTTAAATTTACTAATTTGGAATGTACACTTCTTGAAAATACAAATCTGGATAAACCTGGATAGTACGAATATTGAATCCAGGACTTTATGGTTATCCAAATTTGAACCGTACGAACCTGAAATGTAAAAGTCTAGAATGTGCAAATGTTGAAAAATAATCTTCTATTATTCCAGTGTCACCAACTTCGAATAAAAAATGTGAATTTTTATATATAAATATATATATATGTATATCTCAATTTTGCAAATTTTGCTTATGCACCTAATAATAACACATAATAATTGTTTTGTAAAAAAAAAAAATATGGTAACTGTTACTCCGACACTGATAAGAACTTCTAGGAAATTATATCCCAAGCGTAATAATACTTTTTCTGATCAAAATTAAGAGTAGTGTTATTATGTGGTTTTTTCTTATAATTTATAAGAGAAAGGCTTTTGGTCACGGACGTATATGTTTTCAGTCCAAAAGTTGGTGACACTGCCCATATGGCAATTTGTAAACATTGATGCATATTATATATCCAAATCATATAAAATTATTGATATTCACAATTCTATATCCATATAAAAACGTTGAAATAATCAAAAACTTATGTTAAAACATGAATATCCTTCAGATATATTTGGAATATCTTGTTTTGAACATATGATAATAGATATTTGTGCAGTATCCACGGTAAAACATGTGTAGGATATTTAATAATTATTATACTCATAATATCAGATTATTGATATTGGTATTCAAATATTAATAATATATTTGATGAACATTTGTATTATCTAAAATTCATTAAATTAGCAATATTTATAGGTTGTCAGAAATTAAATTTCAATTGTATATTTAGCTATAAATAAATCTATTTTATTATATATACTATATCATAGTATAATAGTTGTACAGTTCCATCTGAGCGTTCGGCAACTATTTTATTCCATCAGTTTAGCGCGATTAAGACTATATCATATAAAGCTTGTAAAATTAATATTTTGGAAGAAACGTGAAGAATTTTATCGGGTTTATACTGAAATGTCTGTTTAGCAAACAACTAATGGCAGCCTAATCTATTCTCATTTTATCACTCCTCATATAACGTCGCGCGGCTGCTGTTATTCCTCAGAAAAGGTGAAAAAAAAAAGAAAGTGAAATAGGGTTATGTGATGATTTGATTGTTGACTCACGACCGTTAACGTTTATCTTATAATAGTTATAACGCGTATTATTTTCTATTTTCGATCGTGCATTTGTGCCACCGTAGAACATCGTCACCGTGCCAACTTGGAGTATGATTTTACTTTAACCGTAATACAAATTAAAAAAGTAAGTATACCTAGGTATCTATCGATTGTCATTGCATGATAATTTCCGAATACCTACCTATAGGTAAATTTAAACGGCGTTAGTTTTGTATATTTCATAGGTATCTAAAAAAATGATCACCAACATTTTGTATGGCAACGTGTTTCGAGAAAATAATTAATAAAATGGTAAGACGGGACGTCCTTGGCGAGTATCCGCACGTTTTCTTCGGTTAACGTTCGCAAAGCGCCCGTTATATTTCGCCGTCTCGCGATACCGCTTTTTTCCGGTCGTTTACGCATAAAAAACGAATATTTGTTTTTTCGGAACGCGACTCATGTACCCGTAAAACGTTCGGGTTTTTCGCGTAGGTACAATATTATTAATATATGTACCCACATGATAACGCTACCGTTTGATAACCGTTTAATGAACAACATTTTATACATATTTATTGGTTATGTATTTTATATATGATGCATTTTGATTAACCAATCGATATTTAGAGAATGTTTAAACATATTCAGGGGGTGTTCTGTGCATATTGATGTTTGATTTAAGATATTCAAGGGATTAGCGTTTACGGTTCATAAGACACATAATGTACATCGCTTATGTGTCAATACATCTTCTTGTACCCTTTGTTTTAGATTTTACACAGATATACATATTTCATAATGGATGCACAAGAAATATACATCTAATATAAGTCTGCTATATGGGTGGACTAATAAAAAAAATATTTTTCAAGATTTTTACATTTCAGACTTTTATATTCCAGGTTTGTACGGTTCAGATTTCGATAACCGTAAAATCCTGGATTCAAGAATTGTACTTTCCAGATTTGTATTTTTCAAGAATTGTACGTTCAGATTTGTACACTCAAGTTTTGTATATTCCAGATTTTTACGCGCTCCCGCGAAGGGACTATTGGTTTTCTATGTGGTTTTTTGTATGTATTTTTTTTCTGTTTGCGCAAACATTTTTTCGAAAAAAAATTCTTTTATTATTTTAGATTTTGTTTTGTAAATATAATTTAGTTAAAAATATTTGTGGAGATTTTTAATTTCGGAAGAAAACTTATACTTGCTTTTTTCAGACGTGGTAAAATTTTCAAAAAATGTGAGCCATTTTTGAGCTATTTATAACTAAATGTTGTTTGATATTAAAATTTGTGTTATGTATTGTTATAATTTTTTTATGATATTTAAAATCAAATTTTGCACGAAAATCGTAAATATACGGCCTTTCAAAAAACGTATAACCGAACTTCGCTCCGAATCGTCTTTCGTTAGCAATGGTTAAGTACTGCTTATATGTATAAATTAAATAACTATGTATCCTATTTCTCTACTTCCCACCTATAACAGTAACAAGTAGCATACCCATCCCCAGCATCAACTCTTTTTTATTTTTGGTGTCTATAAAAAACTTTTTTACAAGAAATATTGCTCTGATGCATAGAGTGTAGTACTTTTAAAATTAAACAAAATTAAAAATGTATATTGTTCTTCTTGAAATCTGTGAGTTTTAAAGTTTTGAATTTAGACATTTTCAAATTTGACGATAAGATACGATTGAGGTTTTTTAATTTAGCAATATTATTCATAATATCCTTAATAGTTGGCTGATTAGAAGTCATAGGAGTTATAGCAGAGGAAATTGATGAAGAAGAATTACTGTTAGATCGAGTATTTATTGGAGATTTACCCATCGTAAAGTTGGAACAAAAGTAGTCCTAATAACTTCTTGAAAATAGGAGAGGCTACTTAATCTGATGATACTTCTTAAGGTGTTAGTGATGTAGGATGTAGCACAAGATATGCCAGTGAATCAAAGAAACCAATAAGAATTCTAAATAGAGTCACGAGCACTAAGTTGTCCTTAATACGTACCGGAAAAGAAATGAGTTAACGCGACAGATAGTTATCGATATGAAGTATGAACCGTAGATGAGATGTATAACTATAAAGTAATATTACCTTTTCACGTCGTTTACACACATTTAATATTATATTATAATTACACATTCGTAAATTAATGATTTTATGGTAGGCGTTAGAATATTAATGCTTCTAACATAAATTAAATATTATTCAAACTTCATTCGTTCATTATACATCATTAATTAATTCAACTTCAACAAATCACTTAATATTAGTGACACTCAAACTTTTATTAATATTTATTACGATGAAACAATACAGATTATTTTCTAAGTGGACTATAACAAAGTTTCCTTATCAGTTTGGCTTCGAGGTATTTATACTACAAGGAGGATAAATCGATTGTAAAGTTTCCTAGTTGCCATATAACAATCATTATTAATACAAATATGAGCACCGTTGATCAAAGATAATTTCGCTTAACATTATTATAACAGTATATATGGTAATATTATACATATTAGTACACGTTCTGTATTCTATTAGGTATTCAGATATTATATTTCAATGTAATATTATATTATTGATGTTTTTTTTTCTGTTTGCAAACAATTTTTCAACTTGAAATTTTGCTTCAATCAAAAAAATTACAAGATACCTATTTTGTTTTATTTTGAATCTAGTTGGTGCATTATGGAAGAGGAAGTCTTATTTTCTGTGTAGTTTTCTTAATAATATGCAAAAAACGGGAAAGTTTACGGCTTTAACCATTTCATTATTTTTCATTTTATTACATTTTTTTTTGTTGTAATTCGGTTAAAATAATCGTAGAGACCTAAAATTTCAACAGAATAATTATATTAGCGTTTCCTATATGTGGTAAAATTTCAAACTTTAAGTATCCTACCTTCCTAAATTTTCACATACAACAGTTCTACACTATGTATTTATTAAATTCAATTTTTGGGTTGTAATTACATTGTACATATTTATATTCAATCTACCAACTAGTAATAATAATATTCATTTTACAAAATATATATTTAATGATATTATGAAACAATTTTCAATAAACAATATAGGTACAGATAAATTGATTTTAAGATTTAGAATTAAACTAATATATTTGACAATTTTAAATAGGGCAATAGAATATTTTCAGTTTATGGATATTACCCAATAATTTCAGAAGAGCTAAAGAAAAGAAATTGGGTAGAAAAAAGAGATCCTGAGTTCAAACCATTGAGTGGGTATATCAATATTACATTATCTTTAACAAGTAAACATAATTTGAATTATAAATATTTTATTATGTTTTTCGAAAAAATAGGCATTTATAAACATAATACATTTCTTGATTTCAGAGACAGCCAACTTTTTTCTGATAGAAATATACTAATTATATCTTTTTCTTTTGATGTCGATTTCCATAAAAATACTGATAAAATAATTATTAATAATTGTTTAATACGACGTATATATGCGTAAATAATGATGAAACCTATAAAAGACATCCATTCTCAATTTTTAAAACATTGTGACTTCTATGGGTTTCGGAAATTCAACCCCTCAAGAATTAGAAAGGGGTGACAGAGTTAAAAGTGGTGTCAAGTTAAACTCTATGCCTATCAGGATAAATTAGAACGAAAGCGTAGCATAATTAAACAACAGACGATTTTGGACAAAAATATAACAGTGACATCTCGAAGGAGAGTATGAGGTAAAGATAGTGATTCGAGGACCAAAACGGGATGTTTCTGTGAAATTTCGAAATACACCTCAATGGTGAGAGAAGTAAAGGGGTAATTTTCCGATGAAAATCGAAATGCTTCCCAATTGTAATAGATTCTGATACCCATTAATTAGACTCAAACAATTGGTTCGAAATTCTTGGCCTCTCAATATGCACTAATTTAGACCAAAATTAACTGTATAAATTGCACTATAATTTATATAGGTATGATTAATTTTTTAAATTTTTTCTTTATAAGATAAATATCATGAATGTTTTGAATGTCTTAGTCAGTTTAATAGTAATTTATCACAACATCGATTATTGTACTTAAATATAACAGTTTTTTAATTTAATTACTTAAATATAATTTTTTTTAGAAAATAATTAAAAGAAATTGATATTTATCTAGCTGACAAAACTAAGCTAAGTAATAAGTTCAGATTATTATAATTTTTTATATTTCAAATAGCAAATATTTACAAATTTTAAATATCCACACTTTAAAAAATCCAGCCCAATTCAGTCGACTAAATTCTAATTATAAGTGAACTTAGATGAACACTTAACTTTAATAATCATTGTCATAATATTATGTTCTTTATAAACAAAATAATTTTGTTAGGTTCTTATGAATAAAAATTGTTGTATTAATTATACAGATACATGTAATAATTTTCAAATATTTGATAAAGCTTTAACTAGGGAATATATAGAAAATGAATACATATGGTCAACACTGAAAGATATCAGACCAAATTATGTATTTACTACATCCCGAAAATATATTAATCAAAATATTAATGAGACAACAGTATTAAGTCATTTGGATGATTTGAATTTTTCGAATAAAGTAATTAAATGAAAAATAAATTAAATGTATTATTGAATATTGATACATTTGATAAATTAGGTCGAATTGGTTGAAAATGTAAAGACAAAATCAAAAAACATAAATGTAAAATTTCCAAGAACTTACATAATGACAAATCAACGAGCACGGGATAATTTTTTAAAAGATTATAGATTTACAGCAATTTTATGTTCTTTGAAATTTATACTCCGTTCAAAAAATTCACAAAATACGATGTTTAATCAAAATGGAACTGTAAGTAAAAAATGTTCGCTTAGACAGTGAAATTATATTTTATACGGCTACTGTATAACGTACGTATTAAGTATTATTTTCTGCGAACACGCGATCGGAGTAGTTAATTTTTAGATTCTACAAGTAGCGAGGGATCTATCTATTGGTTTTCCTATGATGTGTATGTTTTTTTTTTCTTTATTATTATTGTGACTGTAAATAACTTCGTTGCTTATACATATATACCTAGATTAAATAACTTTATTTATCTTACCTTCCCAACCTCTCACTAACAACAGTAGCACTTATTAGCAATATAACCTTTCTTTTTCTTTTTAGCTTTTCCAGTATTTAATAACTTTTTTTATAATGCACAATTTCTCATACAAATTTTTCGGATTTAAATGTTCTATATGATTTTTTTTTATGTACCAAAACGATATCATTTATTGGTGCTTTTTACTCGTTAATCTCATTTAAAAGTGTACTAGATTTGAATTTTCTTGAGAATTGTGGTTAGGTTAGGAAACGATTTTGTATCCTCGGAAAACCAATATTACCTAAGTATTCGATTTTTTTTTTCAAACAAAAATAATATTTATATATATGTTTTCTCATAGAAGAGATGTTTACAAATTCAAAAAAAAAAGAACTGATATTGTTGATGTGTGCGCCCTATTGGAGGTGAGAAGTTGGAATGGTAGGATATGTAAACTGATATGATTATATAGCACGGATAAACCATTGTTAATGAAAAACAACTGAATAAAGTTCGTTTTTATACATGATTTGGAAGGGATTGATATTAGGGATTTACTATTTTCTTCAAAATGATCCTAAAACAATTACGGAAAAAAATTACTACATTATAATCTACTTTTTTTCACCATTAAGTAAATCTTATAATGAACCTCCTGTTGAATATTCAAGCATTTCTGTTTACTCGGATAATGATATATTACTTACAAAATAAAAACTACGTACAAATCTCGGAAAAATAAAATGCCTTTAAGTAGCTCAAAAGTCAAAATGTTAAAGTTTAACTCGTCTAGAAAAGGCAAATATAAGTTGTCTGTCAAAATGTCAAGTTGTGAATTACAACAAAAAAACAAAATTAAAAATTATAAAACTATTATTTCCGTGAACTTTCCCGTTTTTTCTACGTTTTTTTTCATTTAAAAAAAAACTACATGGAAAATTAAAAAATAACTTTCTTACTCACCAATAAGATCCAAAATGCAAAAAAAATTGTCATATTTTTATTGGATTTCTATTATCTGGTAGATAACATATTTCGTAAAAGTTTAAAATAACGAAATCATAACGCCGTACATTAATTAGTTTTCCATTTACGTATTTTTTGGGTTTTTCCTTATTATTATGAAAAATGCTTAGAAACTCAATAAAATATTTTTTAAATCACCAAGTAGATTAAAAATTTAACAAAAAAGGTTTATTGGCATTTTTTGATTAAAGTTGTATTTTTGGTAAAAAACATAGTACATACAAATTAAAAACAATGAAATCGGTGACACCTCTGCGGCGTGCTATACATCTTTGTCTGATTTTCAGTATTTTTTTTTCCGGTTTTTCTCAATTATTTTGAAAAATCAAAAATCCAATATGCAACAAAAATAGTATCTTGTCATTTTTTGATTGTTGTAAGTTTTTACTCGAAAAGTTGTTTACAGATAAAAAAAATATATTATAGTTAAACCACTATAATCAATACATTCTACTTTCTGTTTAGAATCTAAAATATAATTATACTTATACTAATTAGATAAGAATTGCTGCATAGGTAATTTCGTCAAATGTTTTTTTCCGTAAGGAAATTTAAAAAATCACCTATATTATACACTTTATTTTTTTGTAAACAATGATCATATAATAAAGCAATTATGTTGATAAGTATTGTACACAATGTTACCATAATACAATCTTAATGATCCTAAAATTTTTTTTTTTTTTGGCTTATTGATATAATATATTATTGTATACGACATACGGGTATAATATTTTATGTACTTTACATAATATAATATATATTATACATGCATATTGTATATATTATTAAAATAATACATATTCATATTTAGTTACACATTTATAACTTTTGTTTTTACAATAAAAAAGATAATATAGCATCATAAAAATTATTAACCAGAATTCAAAATTGGTTTTATTCTCCCTGCAACTTTATAATCGTTTATAAGCTATAACCATGATTAAAAATGTTAAAAAGTTAAAAATGATTTATATTTTATGAATATCCATAGTTAACTTCAATTTTGTAATAAGGGATTTTTAATATTTTTTTTCTGTTAAGTGAAATTGTGTGGTTTATTAATCAAAGCTCGCAGCTGTGGATACTCAAATAAATTTAAAATTTGACAGCTACTCCTAAGAACGATTTAAAAATAATCAATCTTGTTTATAAAGTATTAAAGCGTTGAAGCATTTAATGATTTAACGAAAAATAACCTCACAACGCACTAAAGCTAAAATTCAACAAAAGAGTCTGTTGTCATGTTTTGATTGGAGCAATATTTATGGTAGAAAAGTTCCTCACAGACAAAAAAAAAAAACACTTGTCATAGTAAAACCAATATATTCCTCCCTTCGCTCAGAATTTAAAATGTATTTTTATTCTATTTATTTATTTATTTATTAAAAATATGTGGCCGTCGTGACATGTATCGTTTTAACACTTTATTTTACTATTTTACGTAAGGGGTTTTTATTTTTGAACGCAAGTGTTCGATGTGTAGATGAACCATCTAATGAAAAAAGTTCAAAAAATGAATTAGTTAAATAGTTATTAGTCATTAATATCATTACAAAACTATACTTTTAATCTTACACAATTGCGTTTTGTTACCACAGTAACCTCTATGTTATTATTATCTATTATAAAATTAATAAACTAAAGTATTTAAAGAGATACCTAATTTTTGTGATAAAACATAGAATGCCACACAATAAGCTCAAATTAATTATCATAAACTGTTGTGATTGGTTGGATCGTCCCATATGATTCCAAACAGCTAACTATATAAAACTCTATAAAATATTCTCCAATTTGATCATATTTTAAAATTTTTAAGATATTTAGAAATAAGCGATTAAAGGTTAATGCAATTTAATTTTCTAAGTTTTTGTTACAAATTGGAAATGCAAATACCTATTAATAAACCCAGGTACAGACGAGTATTCAATTGAAATAAAACCATTGTGGTTATCAAGTGATATAATAAAAGACGTATTTTGGGATATTATTTTGAATTTAAAAAATTAGAAATTTAGAAATATTTTCACAATATGCTATTCTTGCATCTCAAAATGAACATTATATTGAAATAAACAAAAAAATTGTTAATATGTTGCAAGGGCAAGAAAAAACTTATTTAAGTTTAAACACAGTGTTAGAAGACTGTGGCGATTTTCAGTTTCCTAGAGAATTTCTAGATAGTTTATATTTAAGTTGCTTGCGCTGCACACTTTAACAATAAAACAATAGGTACTATCACTATACTCTTAAGAAATTTAAATGTAGTGTCCAGTCTAATGAATGGTACGAAATTTATTTTATGAAATATGTACGAAAATTCATTAGACATAAAATCTATAACTGGGTTAGGAACTGGTCAACGTATTTTATCACCTAGAATTGATTTAACATCTTCAGATTCTACACTTTTCTTTTCATTTACAAGACGTCAATTTCCGTTAAGAATAGCATTTGCTAGGACAATAAACAAAGCTCAAGGCGAAACGTTTGATAAAGTAAGGTTATATTTTCCCTAACCTGTATTTGATCATGGTCAACTATATGTTCCGATTTTCTGAATTAAATCTTTTGAAAAATTGAAAAAACAAACAATACCAAACAACAATATAGACATACAATAAACGTAATCTATAAAGAAATACTATCATTTTAATTTATTATTTGTGTATACATGTACTTATTGACTAACATCTTAATTCATTTAACTTTTAAAAACTTTTTTTTTCTGAAGCCCGACAGTGACTGGGTTTTTTTATTATTATTTTTAAACATTTTTTTGTTCATCTCTTGGTCTTTAAATATTATTCTGTAATTTTTTTTTAATCGATTATCTAATAACATGACAATCCCCATGTCCGAAATATTATGGCATTAGTCCGTCTCTCGATAAATTTAAAATAATATACATATACCCATAAACACAAATAAACACACACATATCATAATATAGTCAGAAAAAATTGTATAAACTGAAACAAATTTTCCTTGAAATTTATACATGAAACTTGTATATTACTAGATAGTATGCAGAAAAAAAAATGTGATAGTGTGATACATAGAAAAGTTGACTTACATATATAGCTTTACTCAAATTGTAAAGAATATGTACCTACTTCACCTGTTACAAATCATCATAAATAGGTTAGGTTAGGTAGGGGTTTACGCGGTATTTTCGCGTATGTTAAAATTGAAATCATAAATTGGTACGTACGTATTTTATTAGATTCCATACGAAATGATCGATTTTATACTACGACATAGTTATGAATTTCTAAATGCTTATCAGGCGGAAAAAGTAATAAACGATATTCTATGGTTTACTACTGCACAATTTGACTACGGCTGGAACAAATTCATGGATTGGTATTATGAATTAGTTGAAGAATCCGGCACTATTCGCCTTTATAGTTTATTTCAAATAAATGTAAATGATTTATTGATTTGAATAATAATTGTTGTCAAATTAAAATGTATAACTGTATAGGATATATATGAACAATTTAATAGTTTGGCATGTAGACTTCAAACTTTCTGTCCACAATTTTTTATTGACGGTGATACAAATTTGTGGATTGTAAAACCGACTAATAGTTGTTCCGGTTTAGGAATACAATTGGAGAGAAATTTAAATAAAATTTTAGAAATTGTTATGCAATCCAAACGAACATACCTAATTCAAAAGTATATAGGTAAATTAATTATTACATGTTACGTTATTGCATTTTGTGATGTATGTTATTATATTTTATATTATTAAATTTTAGAAAAGCCATTGAAAATTTGTAACGTAAAGGTGGACCTCCGACAGTACTTTTTAATTACAAATGCACACCCATTAAAAATATGGTTGTACAAGTAATGTAAATTATTTAATTCTAAAAATATATTTTGTGAGCATTCAAAATGTATTGAAATTATATTTTTCTCGAATTTGAGTAACGTGTAAAATAAATGAATACATTTTATTTCTATAACATTTATAATAATCAGGATATTGTACTTTACAAACGTGATTATAGTAAAAGCTATACGATTAAAATGTATTTTGTTTTATCGAATTTAAATATTTTTCATATACCAAAATAATTATAAATTATAAATTTTGATATATAATTATTAAAACATCGATTTTTATGTGTGGAGTTCAGTTAAACGTTT
This sequence comes from Cinara cedri, assembly GCA_902439185.1. NCBI lineage: Eukaryota > Metazoa > Arthropoda > Insecta > Hemiptera > Aphididae > Cinara > Cinara cedri. Next base: position 80,631 of record CABPRJ010000014.1, read on the forward strand.
TTTTTTTTATAAATCTAAATTAAACATTTTATTCACTTATACAATTGTTTATAATTTGTATGCATTTTATTAAAAAATTTAACTTATCAAACGCTTATAAGTGATAAAACAAATAAATTACGTTCAACTTTTTTCTCTTTGCTGGTAAGAACTATAATTATCAAGAATCTTGTATCAAATGTTCATGCTTTTTATGAAACCAAAACCATTTTTACCCCATAAAACTAAAAATAGTGTACTTTTTATAGTAAATTTCACTATTATTTAATGTTTGACTACGCTATCTATGTAGAGTATAAATTTCATATATAATAATATAAAATTGTAATTTTTGAATTTGTTACCTATAATCTCCGACTTAAAAATGCAATTTTTTTGAAAATATATTATTAAATTAATATTAAACCAACATGTGTTTATGAATATTTCTGAGTTTTAAATCATTATTCTATAATTTTTAGGGAAGGCTATGTACGGTTTTGTTCAAAAAAGTTTTCACTTAGTGACTTGAGTGAAGATGTTCATCTCAGTAATGTTAGAGTTCAGTCATATTATAGAAAAAAAAGATCATCCGGTGTACCAGAAGAATGCATGTGGGATTTCGAGCAATTTAAACAGTATCTGATATCACTTGATAATGGTGACAAGTGGAATTCATTAATATATCCATCTATTTGCAAAACAATATCGACTATTGTATGTGGGACTTACCATAAGAGTACTAGAAATAAATGTTCATTTCAATTATTCGGAGCAGATTTTGTTCTAACAGAAAATTTTGAGCCTTGGTTAATTGAAATTAATGGTAACCCTGGTTTGAATCCAACTACAAGTATCATTTCTAGAATTGCTATGATGCTATTAAGGGATATTATTAAAGGTTTGTAATTTGAACGCTATTATTGTTACCAAATTCAATAATTTTTTCATTATTATATTATTATTATAAATTGCAAATTATAAAGAAATGTTTAAGCTTATATAAATTAATTACTAATTATAAATCATAAATAACTTTTTTAAAACCAATTTTGTAATTCAATTTAATATTTAAAAATTGTGTTACGTCTACTTCGTTAATTATTATTAAAAACCTGTATTATAGTTAATATTGCTTAAAAAGTTAAACATTTATTTATTTAACTCTTTCGTAATAAGTACTTTTTATGGAATATTATTTTAAATTTTGAACTGTGCTTTTAGTTACAGTAGATTTTCCACTTAATTCAAATACAGATACTGGACTTTTCGAGAACATTTATACTGACAAATTTGTAAAAGATAATAACGCAAAAGAAAGTTACACAAATGAATATTATTACTGCCAAGCGCCCAAGAACATAAAACAATTAAATAAACAAAGCCACAAAGGTATAAAAAAAAACTAAAAATAAAACAAGTTGAATATAACGATTTTAGTTTTTTTTTTTTTATTTTACGTAAAAAACTAAGATCATAAATTAATTACAATACAGCGGTCATATAAATTAGTACAAATATTATATTATTGTTCTATATGTATACACATTCGATTTGTACATTATTTTATTATTTTATTTGAACATTTATTCAAATCAATTTGGCCTTGTGGTCATTTAAAAAAATTAACTTATAAGAAAACGGGTACGAACATACAGTTAAAATTAATTATCATTGGGAGTTGTTCCTCCTATTCAAGATGGTTTTTGTAGTATTGCCAAAATTCCACTTTAATGTTTTAGAACCTTTAATTATACAAAAATTAAATTATTATATATTCTCTTCCTGAAAATAAAAATATTTGGGATCGTATGTGTATATTATATTATTATATAGGTATCTATAGAATATATTTCTGATAGTGAACGAGCTATTTATCTAAGAATATTTTAAGTAAGTTTGATGATTAAAACTTATTTCAGTTATTATAGAATCATCATTTGAGGATCTTATGTACACTAGATATTTATAGATATCGAAATTTCACTATATTATTGAATGCATATTAAATAAGTAAGTAAATACAAACTTTTAACTTTTAAATATCAACCATACTGTTTCCTTTGTGTTTTTCTAAACATTTAGATATAGGTAAATAATATTATAATAATACCCTAATAATAACTATAGTTTAGACTGTAAAAATTGAAAGGAGTATATATTTAATATTATCTAATATCGATTATAAGATAACAATTTTTCTACCTTAAAAATTTAAACAATTATAATTAATAAGCAAATTGTTTTCTTGAATCAAAACTCATGATATTATTTTTATTTTATATTTTCAAATTTATTTATTTTTTAATTTTAATTTTTCAAATATGAGTTAAAACTAAGAATTGCCATTTGAAAATCAAAAAAACTATAAAAATAGGTTTGGTTAGGTAGTTACACGATGAATGATGAATGACTCCCAACATCGAATTACTTAGTAACATACTATTTCCAATTCTATTGATCTCTGCATAGTGATTCGATACAGATTCAGTTAACAAATTTGAATTTTCCGTGAAGTTTAATCGTGTCGGATTTTTAACTATTTCTGGGCTATCACTAATAAGTTTCCCAAAAAATACAAATTTAAAAACTTTTAATTTCCATTTTAGTAGGATTTAAAAGGATACACTGAAAATGTAGAAATCGGGAACGTCGACTTCAAAAAGATTGTATGATAAATCAAATCTGTTTTCAGAATGCTTATCGCATCACTATAAACCGATTGGCATGTTGGCCGTTGGAAGTATAACACGATTAAATTTCTGAGTTGAATGTGACAGGGACAACAAATCACCGTGTTCAATACCCTTAAATAATTGAAAAGACCAGAAATCAAATTTGCTTAATATCTTTGTAGCTATAGTCATTGAAAATATCCATTCTATACGTTATAGATTCTTGACGAAAAATACTATTCTGTGTGACTGTGTATAATAAATATATTTATTATTATATAGATAACTTTTAAATGTCCTTTAATCATTACATTTTTGTGAATAACTAGGTATTTACCCAAAAATATAATATATAATATTATAAGCAAATATTCAACACTTATATAGTTAACGAAACGAGGAGGTTAAAAACTTATTTAGTTATAATGGTGAGGAATCGGGACAATATTATAATTCGACATGCTGGGCATTTATTTATTTATTGTTTATACAATTTCAAAGTCGGGCACCAGGGTAAGTGATCTGTTAATATGTCATATTCTATTCCAAGAAAACTGTTTTAAATGAAAAATAAATATTGTTTTAATTGTATAGTTTAATTTGATAAAACAATTTTGTTATATTTTTGACCGAATTTTTCAGTTCATTTTGTCCTTTATATTCATTATACAGGTTTATAATATATTATATTATATATCTTTCCCTCGCTATTTTAATATGATTTTGTCTACTTTCCTTCTGGATCAAATGAGTTCAGACTGAGAAATTAATTTCATCATGTTGATACTAAATGAGAGTGTTTTTTTTTAAACTTTGAACTTTCTTTCTGACTCCCCAAATGAAGCCACTGCACACTGGGCCAGATATTAATAAAAGTAAACAAAAATGAAGAAAGAAAACCCACGGGTTTTGTTATAGATTAAGATTACAATGCATTGTACAGATAATATTTGTTGTGGTAATTAATGTTTTTTCCGTCATTAAAGCTTATCAAAAGACAATGTTGTATGTATAAAATATCGATTCATTTTGCGTTTTTTGTTTGCACATGCACATCGAGTAAATGTACCGTTTATTTTTTGAACTTTTCAACATTTATGGTGTAACCTAAAAGCTGACGAGGTAAGTGATATTTTGTGATGCTTAAAATAAAAATAAGTTACATATTTAATACAAAATTATTCAATTAATAGTTTTATAATTCATTTTTTTTGTTTTTCTATTACGAATATAATTTATCTTTCTATACGCATATACTTTTTATTAGTATTGTATAGTTCTATGAAACTTCATAATATTATCAGAAATTAGATCTAATTTTTAATATATAACTATTAACTACACGTGTTCGCACAATTTTTTTTTTTAACTAAATTAATTTGAAATTTTAGATCACCATCTGTAAATATTTTTCGGTGAGATTTATACCAATTATTATGTAAACTACTATGAATATCAAAAAATGACTATGAAAGTGACTTTATATTAAAAGCAATAAAATCGATTACTTGTCGTGTAGAAAGCAATATTTCTGGTGGAGAAAACATAGTTTACAAAAATTATTCATACAATTTTTTATAAACAAGTGTATGTAATTTTTTTTCTTAAAAAACTAAATTAAATCTACTTACGAGTATTGTAGTCTCAACAGAATTTTAAATTGTAGTCAAGAAATATACGTTCTTTAAATTCAAAACAAGTCGTTAAAAATAACAATATAATATCTATACCTATTGATCAAATGTAGAACTTAAAAGTAGGTTATGAGATAAATGATAATATTCAAATTAAAGTTGCAAACAATTTTAAAACAGGTCACACGTGAAAACTTATTATTTTACAATGAATAATTGAAAATTGTCATATTGGTTATTTTTTTTTTTACAATATAAACTTACCTAAATTACAGTTTTAATACTTAAATACTTAATAAAACAGACATTTTAGCTAATTTTAATAATTATATTAAATATGATTTTATAATAAACCCAAATAAATTTTAGAATGCAATAAAATTGTATAAATTAAAAAATACAACTTAGCCCTAATGCATCCAATCTTTATAGTAGCTAATGTAAAACAGTATCTTAGCTAACCGTGAAGACAATCTGTTTTTTAATGTAAGTCTTTATGTATTAATTATATTATTCGGAAATCATTAAAAGTAGTTCATTGAGAATAATATTTTATGAGTTATTTTAAATGGGTTTTTTTTTATACATATTATAATAATGCACCTACTGGAGCTAAAAAAATAATAATTAACTGCGTTTTTAATTTTGTGTAATATGTTTAAGTTTATATTTTCAGATATAATAGTACTTGTAAAATTTAATTTGTTTTTTGTGCACACAATATTTTAATTACATAATGTCCAATGGTTATCTGTTGGAACATTAAGCATTATAATTATTGAAAGCGACGAAAACGTTTTTGTCTTATATTTTTCAGACAACGGATTGTTTTAATTTCTTTCGCAATGGCTATTAAATTATAAAAAGCAGCCACTGGAAAACAAACCCTAGGGTATGCAAGAATTATTCTTGTTTCATAATCTTATTCCGTATTCTATTTTCATATAAACTCGTGGTATAAAGTCATAAAACGAATTAATTAATTTAAAAGCTCGGCTATATTTTGTATTTAGGTATATTAGTTATTACGATAATTCGTCTGATAAAATAATGTATTACTCTGTGATCAAAATCGATCATTATTTGTGTTTAAACGTCATGCCTATTGGGTAAGATTTTTTTCAACCTAAAATATACAACATTTATTACATATTTTAATCGAAATTAATTTTTATTACAATTGTTGTTTTCTTAAAATAATGTGTATTCTGAAGTAATGATTTAAGGGGAATGCTCATAGTTTTTCATAAAACTTGTGTGGCAATTGAGTACACAAAAAAAAAAATATTTATACGTAAAGATAAATTTGTATTGTATTAATTTGTAATATGATATTTGTTTAAGGAATTTTAGATTATAACTTCACAATTTATATTGATATAATATTTAGTTTCATAAGTTTAAAGCCCTGTGTTTAGGATAATTATTCAGATATCTCTAATAGTTTACAAAAAAATATACTATAATATACAAAAGCAATAAAATTAATTCAAAATAATATCGGTATAAGTACTTAATTTTAAATATATTATATTTTTGGCATTCTTGTACTTAAAGAAAATATTATAATACAAATTAAACAAAATTTCTAAAAGACTAAGTTATTACTATCATAATAACTTAAAAAACTGTAAAAAGTTACCGAATACCTATCTCTACAGAGATATAAACGATTAAACAACTTTATGAATAATTATTACTAATACGAATTTCAAAGTAGATCTATTGCTCCACACACATTTTACAGAACATATTTCAGAAAAATGTATATACATTTCAGTGTTTTGATAAGTACTATTTGTATACATTTTTTTGTATCAGATAAAATTAATAAAGCCAAGGTAGGTACAATTAATTGGACTTTGAAATCCTATGTAATCTGATATCCCAAGAGAATTATGTGAATTGTAAGTTTTAAAAGTTAGATACCAAATACGCGTACACGTTTGAATTACATTAGTCTTGGATAATATTATTGTTGACTTATTACTATATTGAAACTTTTAAAACAAAAGTTATACATCCTTAGAAAGAAAAAAAAATTGAGAAATCTAACATTCTAGATTCTGAGCAGAACAAGGAATGTATTGATTTTACAATGATGTTTATTTCGTATTTTTTTTTCTATGAACAATTTTTCTACCTGAAATTTTGTTCTGATTTTCAAATGTAGTATTTTTCCTGAAAGAGAATTTTAATTGAGTGATACTTTATACCACTTTACTGGGTGGTACTTTAGGTCATTTTTTGATTTCCCAAACGGTTTTCATAATAATTTGAAAAAACCAGGAAAAACGTAGGATAATTAGAAAATTCACGAAAAATATTGTTTTCATTGATTTCTTTATATCGTACTTTCCTAACTTCTCACTTACAGCAGTGACCCACCCATCCTGTAAATTATGTCCGTCTTTTTTAAATTCGATGCCATGCTCATATCGATTTAAATAGAACAAAGTGTACCCGCGGCAACAAATTATAAAAATACTATTTGGACTATGATCGTTTTCAATACTCAATAATATAGTCATGAAGCATCAAAACAATATGACAAAAACGTAATTTTATTTAAAATATTGACAACTACTATTGCAAGTTAGGTACTTAAAATCGTTTTTTATTTTCCTTCTATTTTATTTTTTTTTATTCATGAAGCTTGATATTGCCCAAGTTTTTAGATTTTAAAATTTCGTACAAATGTAGATCACAAAAACTTTTTGTTTCAACTCTTGAACAATATTACAATGTTCACGAATAAATCACTAACAGGTGCGCATGTATGTATATATGATTACATTTAACATGAAAACTGTATAGACAAAATCATTAGCAGAAAAACTATTGTACGACTGAAACTTATGCTCTACAAACACTTTAAACAATTTTCGTTCATCAACATATGTAAGTAGGTACCTATAATTATTTGAATGGGATATTTGGAAAAGGGAATATATTATAATAGAAATTAAAATTGTACAGGAAAGACAAAAAAATAATTTTTGTAACAGAGCTCGGATTTCAGAGAATTTAATACTTACGCCAATATTTAAAATGTAGGCGGTCAAATTGAATTGCCAAATCACTAAACCAAAAAGAACCTATTCACTAGAGCTCCAATTCATTTTTTTCTCACACCGATAGAGGTAAAGGATAAAAAAACATAATATCAGGGTTATCAGGTATAACGATTCTTGGAATTGATTCTATTTTAGAGAAACAAATGAATTAATTCATTATTTTTAGGAATAGGGAGGAAAATATTGTTATTTTTTGTTTTTAACAAGGAAATTAATTTAATTTAATTTTTTAGGATTTTAAACATGTCAATTCTAAGGAATAAAAATAGTTTTGCAAATTTAATTGACTTGATCAAATAATACTACCCTTATTTTTTTTTAATGAAAACTAGGTATCTGCACAAGTAACAAATGAAAACCCTCAATGTCAAATTAATTATATATATTTGAATACTTTCAAAGCAAAATTATTAGTGTTATTATTATTTAAAAATTAAGAATATAAAAAGATTATTTTGGTATGCATTCTATCAGTTCTATCAGTAGGTATGAACTTTAAGCTTTCGTCTCCAATTGGGTTTACAGTTGGGAGGTTAGGTTCAAATGGCGTACCGTATTCGATAATCTTG